>APFE030688034.1:120403-133255 GCA_000404065.3 Pinus taeda
TTTTGATTGTTTTTTAACCAACATGAAAATCACAAACATTTAAAAAAAATATCCACACTTAATACATTAGAAAATTTAAAGTGTAAAAAATAAGCCATCTAAACAAAAAGGGTTAATGTTGCATCAACACTTTTCAAAATCAAGATGAAAATCACTAACATTTAAAAAATGTGTTCATACTTTATACATGTGTCAAAAATAAACTCTTTAAGAAAATGTGTTGATGTTGCATGAACACTTTTCAAAATCAAAATGAAAATCAAAAACGTTTTAAAAAAATGTTCATACTTGATGCATGCGAAAATTTAAAGTGTCAAAAATATGCTAAAAAAAAAGTTTATTCTAGCATCAATACTTTTCAAAATCGGGTGATTTTTGGTGCCTCAAAAAAATGGGTACTAGTTCATTTTCTCGTTTGATCAATAACTATGCTTTTATTGTTCATATTGGTTATTGTATTGATGAAGAGAACAAATTAATAATCCAACGAAGAAAAAATCATAAGCTAAGAAGTAAAAGTATATCATAAGAAATTATCAAGAAGATAACTTGTTAAACTTGAAAGCCCTAGATTTATCAACACATATCACAATTTTTCGATTTGGGAAAGGTAATTGTAACGAGTTTAAGATTACCAAAGTATGAGTTTTCATCTTTGGTGTTGCTCTGCTACCAGCAGGCCTGGATATTACCCTGACGGAGTCAATATAGGAACATAAGCATTGCTTCACTGCCAATGAGGCTAAACAATACCCCGATGAAGTTAATTGCTTCACCTCTCTACACAAGAAGCCTTTCTCTTCTTTCACCCTTTATTTATTTTATTTATTGCTCTGCTCTTAGGCACTTATTTATTTTATGAGGAAGAAGAGGGATCTGACTTATTGAAAGGAGGAGAGGTTGTTCTTTCAGAGATAAATATATATACATCTGATTTTGATTTTCTCGCTACTGGTTTTCCATTTTCCCTTCTCTACTCGATTGTATCAGCATGAAAAACACTATTTAATTACAACAATGAGTTAATGAAGGAAGAACCTAGAATAGATATGGGTGTCATGGTTCTACTCAAAACTTTATGTTCAAATGGATCATATTTTCCATTTAGACATCATTGAATTTAAAGGATATGTAAACCCAAGATAGAGAAGAGGATAACAAACAAGCCAAGTGATGTTCATCATCACAATCACTCTTTTCAAGTTTTTCCACATTGTCTTTTGAGCCAAACAAGAGCCTCTTTCATGCACAACCTTATTAAACAAAACATGAAAGAAAAAACATAAGAAAACATGGAAACAAAATCGAAAGAATAAAGCAAATGGAGGCTAAAGCCAAAAGTAACACGTGAGACAAAAGTAAGAAAACAAAAGAAATACTAATAGAGAGCAAGTGTAGGATGAGTGCAAGAAAGGGAGACTAGAATGTAGCTATACTACTCCTAACCTAATGAGATAGAAGGTTAGGGTCAAGTGTAATTAAATTTCCAATGTAACTTCTCATGACCTACAATAAAAAAGATACGAGAAATCAAAATCGATATAAAGCAATGTGCAAAAAAAAAAAATGAGAGTTAGAATAACTAGCACAACAAATTGAGGTCTTGTGCATCAACAGAAATATGTGTCATAGCAACTACCTCTAACCAACTTGCAATCTTACCTTTTCGACGAAAACCATAAGCAAACAAACCTCAAAAGCTTCTTGTGAATGAACCTTGATACATGTTGTCCTTCTTAGCAAGCATCAAGAAAGATCGATGCTTGTTATTCGAAAAAAAGATGGCTAAGTATGATGCTTCCAGTTGACCATATATTAGATCATGAAATTCAAAACAATCCTCTTGAAACCCTTGAAATCCTTGAAGAGATGGATTTTCAATTAAAGTTACGTGATGAATTTGAGAATCTTGTAAGGAAAAGTAAATTCTCTCATGTTCAGAAGGCTTGTCACGATAGTGAGGGCATGGAATTACCATCAGCAAGGGCTGTAATGCCTCAACTGCTTGGCAAGTATCCAAATGATCATATGTAAACCATAAAGATCAAAGGATGTAATACAACTATCATCATATATGTTGGTATGAAAATGATAAGTTGAATAATATTCTTTAGGACCAAAATTATGATTAGAGAGACTAATTAAGGCACGAGATTCTAAGTTAGTGGATAATAAGGATAGATCAGTTTGAACAAATTTACAAATTCTTTGAACAAAAGAATCCTCTTCCTTGTGTGCTGAATGTGGCATACCATTCCCTTGTAACTAGTGATAAACTGTACTATTATCATAATCACTGAAAGAATTGAAAAGGAATGTTAATATAGTAAATACATGAAACCAATCAGGATGTAGTGGATGAAAAAGAGGAACTTGATTCACCAAATAAATCAAGCATTCACTAACATTCAAGAGGAGATCTGGTTCCAAAATGAAAATGATCAGTATTATAACATTCACAAGAAAAACTAGGAGTTGATTAATTTCAAATGCTTTTGAATATTTCAACCAATGATATTCTTTAAAATGACTAGCTTCATAGCTCTGCATCCATGAAAGATATACATTCCAAATCTAAGTTAGATATAATATATTTGCATGAAGAATCGTCAATCTGATCATAAACTAAATATTGAACGTTAAAAGAGCTATATCCATAATACCACAAGTATTTCAAGAAGGAATGTGCGTTCAATGAAACCATGCAAAGAAAATAATTTTGCGAGAAAATACATATCTAACTTAGTTTGGGGATCTCATCAAGATTGCAAGAACTTGACATAACCATCAATGGAAGATGAAGTGCCTCGAATTCCTGACAAGTACCTTAACTTCCAAGGATTATAGAATTTCATTTTGAAGATTTAATTAGATCATGCATGGTGTGTGGACAAATACTACTAATAATTTGCAACAAGATCACTACTGTTAGGATGGAGACCATCTGCATCACCAATTACATCAGACTATGCACCTTCAACAAATAGATTACCCAAGTCATAATATTCTTCTAATTTAATATATAAGGATGGATAGATTGGACAAAAATCATGATCAACTTGAAGTAAAGAATTTTCTTCACGGAATACTAGAAATGATAAAGGATGGAATGGACACTTGATGGTTTAATTTCCCTTTACCTCATCATGGATAACCTCACTACCCTGTGTCAACCCTAAATCTAGCTTATTAGATGATGAAATTGAAGAGAATGGAAAATATTCATCACAAGTTAATGCATTACAAATAGTGGGGCATAGGGAATAATGAACTGAAGAGGAAGTTTCCATAAAAGAATCTTATTTGACCAAATTAGATTCCATATCTAAATCTTTCAAATCAAAATTTTCTTAATAAATTGAAATATTAGTTGATGCACTTGGGAATTTATCAACATATACATTAATAGAGTCATCATCATCAAAATGATGGTTTCCCAAGGATTCACTTGATTGATTAAGAAAATTGAGTTCATTTGACCGATCACTGAGATTAGCAGATTCAATATCAGCCAAGAATGAAGAAACACCACCTTCACATAGAGGAATTTGAAAAAGAAGAGAAATATCTAATGAAACCTCACCTTTTTGCTCCTTTACCTATGAAATGTGACTACCTTGCACTTGGTCACTACTTGGATTTGGAAAAGACTGATAAAGCAAATCAAGGGGTAAGGGTTCATGAGAAATAGATGATAGAGGGTGATAGGTATTCAAATTATATTTAGGACTAAAGTTATGAATGTTAATATCTTCTTGAAAAGTGGAGGTATTAGTCTCCGCCTTATGCTCCATAAATCATTCCAATGTTTCCTCCATTGTATATGATTAATTTAAAGTGGATGAAGAATGAAGAGACAGATCAATAGTTAGATTCTTGGATTTACCAACTTTAACATTACCATAAGGAGGCACCCAAACCGATACTAGAAAGGGAGGAGGATAAGGAACAAAAGGACTAGTAAGTTCCTGTTAGGGGTTTTTATATTTTTATATTGATTTCCCTTCACTTAGAATGTCAACCAAGGTTCGTAATCTTAGAGTTGCAAAATATCACAGTTCTAGGTACATATCCAACTAGCTAATCCACAATGTATTTAATCCTAAGACTAGCCTAGTACTAAATGAAGTACCAAATACCCAAACTCAAGTATATTTCTTAACTCCAAGTTCAAAAATCATTCACTATAATAAACCTTGCTGAAGTGAAGAAACCTATTAATTTCCTTTAAGAAATAACAAGATATTGTAAGAATTGAATTACTCTATTGATATGCGGTTTATATCTTAGTGAAATTAAACACATCTTCTTTAATCCAAGTTGTTTATCTTATTCGAAGAAAATCTAACAATAATATACCCCAAACAAATAACTCTAATAATTATAAAAAGAAGTGATTATTAATCTTAGATCAATGGAAACCTATTTTATAGCGTTTTGGACCTTATCATAAGAAGGTGCACTCGGGAGGATGATATACCATACATCCTAAAGGCTTGTCACAATAATCCTTGTGGAGGTCATTTTTCTAATAAACAAACTGCGTATAAAGTGCTGCAATAGAGTTATTATTGGCCCAACTTGTTCAAATATGCCAAGAAGTATGTATACCAATGTGACAATTGTCAGAGAATGAGTAGATCGGTTCAAGCAAATGAAATGCCACTACACCTGTAGGTGTTGATTGAACCTTTCAAGAAATTGGCCTGTGATTTTGTAGGCTTAATCACACCAATGTCAATAAAGAATAAATATATTTTGGTTGCACTGATTAGATCACAAAATGGGTTGAGGCAAAGTTGCTAGTTCAAGCTAATGAACAAGAAGTTGTTGATTTCCTTTATGAATAAATCTTCAGTAGATTTGATATTCCTTAGGAGATCATCTTGGATCAAGGAACACAATTCACATCCAAAATTATCAAGTCTATTATGGAATGATATCAAATTCACATCCAAAATTATCAAGTCTATTATGGAGAGATATCAAATTACCACAAGGCTTTCAATCCATACCTTCCATAAGAAAACAGACAAGTTGAGTCCACCAATAAGGTACTTGAGGCCATACTCACAAATTCCATTTAAATTCATCATAAAGATTGGGTGAACTAGTTGAATGAGTCTCTCTAGGCTTACAGGATGGTATGGAGGAGTACTAGAAGTTGCACACCATATGGAATGGTCTACAAGAAGTAGGTCCTCCTCCCAATTGAGTTCTAAATTCATACTTTTTGGATTGCTTCCCAACTAGTAATGGATTTGAGCAAAGCACATGAACAAAGGTTTTTGCAGTTGTACCAACTCGATGAAATCAGGTAGGATGTGATCCAACAAATTATACTAGTACAAGAATATAGAAAGAAGTGGTTTGACCAGTTTATTCAATGGAAGTAGTTCCAGCAAGGGGTCTAGGTTATCCTTTTTGACTCAAGGTTTAAATACTTTAAAAAAGGAAACTCATAACCCATTGGTTGGGACTGTATGAAGTGGATATTGTTTTTTAGAATGGTTTAGTTCAAATTAAGACCATTGATGAAATTCATACGCCTTTTTTTGTGAATGGACATAGGCTGAAGTTCTACAAGACTCCAATGTCTAGGAGAAAATTCATAGAATAAATTTCTAAATACAATGGGATGGAGGTAGTAAAGTAGGCAGGTTCTCTCCCTACCCATATTTCCTCTTCTTGAATTCTTTTTATTAAAAAAGGAATGGGGCCTAATTATGAAAACCATCTTGTGGCATGGTTAGGCAATAAGTTCTTGTTTTTTTCTTTATCTAATCATGAATATTCAAATATTTGTTTATTATCAAGTCAGTTGATGAGGGATTCTTTAAGGCCTTCCTTCTAATGACCTTTTTCCTATCAAATTTAGCACATCATCTAGGACAAGAGGCTAGAGATTATTTGCAATACCTTTAGACTTGTACATATTAATGACAAGTTCTCTTACTGGTGAACAGTGGGAATACATTAATGTCTCATGATCATTGGATTTTGCAGGTGAATCAACTTCAACACATTTTTCCATGCCTCGCAAGATGTACTAATGTGCCTTGACTATCATTGTCATTAAAGGTGAGTATCCTCATGTTGGTTAACGACATACATCAATGGTTGGTAATCCAATGAATCTCTCATATGCTTGACTTCAACACCTTCATTCACATAATGAGAGATTGTACCTAAGTTCAATGGGATGTGTGAAGCCTTATGATTTTATTTTGTTACAAAAGAAACTGTATTCGGGGCTTGTGATAGAAACTACTGGAACTTATTGCAAGATTTATAACCAACCCATACTCAAGATAAATAATCTATTTTACAGAAAAATAAGAAAAAGTTGAACAAAGAGCATTAACATAACAATAGAATGAGGTCCAACATAATGCAAGAATATAATTTGGAGTCATTTGTTATAATTTTCCTCTAGTATTACAGTGGTTATCGATGTAGAACTCCATTTACGTAGCATGTGCCTTTTGTTAATCATGAGAAAAAATGAGGCAAGATTAGGTATTCTATTCTTGTAACTATCGAGCATGCACCAAGAAAATGGACAAAATTTCACAGGTCGTGGTATGATTACTTGAACATGAGAATCCAAGTAATGCATTTTGGTAATTGTGACTCGAAGTAATTATTGTAAGACAATTTTTCTTTAAGACATGGTTAATTCATTAAAGTTGTGTTAGTTAATAATGATTGTAATACTCATAGCTCTAAATTTGCTTCATCTCCACCTTATCTAATCACTATAGATTACACATGTGAAACCTTTCCCATGCATTTTCATGATTTGAACCAAGTATAATCTACATAATCCTCACCCCAGATCACCATAATAGAAACATACTACTCCATTCGTCGTTCACCACCCTTTTTATTTAACCTTGGACAAAGACAAGAAGTCAAGAATTAGTCATTCTCCCCTTACAACAGGAAATATGAAGAAAGCTATAGTACTAAGGTTTGATCCTAACAACATTGAATTTCTCAATGAATACTCGCATGGCAGTAAGTACTTTGAGGGGGCTAGTTGGTTGCCATTTTGTGATAAATTTTAGGGATACAATTTCAAAGTTACTAGAGCCTTCATGGAAAATTTTAATGGAGTCATGGCCTATTTTAATTAGTTGGAATTGTTTGTTTTGTAGGAGTCAATTACATCGAGCGCAGACCTTCCTCAAGGAATGGATTGTTGGTTCAAGAGTTTCATGGAGGAGTTTGATTGTAATCAATTTTTAATACCAAAAAATTAGAATCCAAACTAGAGTAAGGGTATTCCATGCGCATGGGTAAAAGAGGAGTGGCATGAAGCCCTATACTTAGTGCAGAAGCATATCACATGTGAAGGAAGGTACATTATAACTTTCAGGTAGCATATGATATTCCTGTCAAGTTTTAAGGATAAATGAAAGATGCATATTCCTTTTTACTTATTGAAAAGTATGACTGAGATGGATAGGAATGTTCAAGCCTGATTTGAACATGTAGAGACTAGTATGTATCATCATAGACTCATTAAAATACTGATGGAGGATGAATTGAAGAAAAAAGGACATATTTGGGATCATTTCCTCTTCTTAGGACAATTTAGACACAAATCCTTGTTGTCCCCTGCAAAAAGGAGGAAATACCCTATGTCTAAAAACAAGAGGAGGATTTCAGAGGATGAATGTTTATATGAAGACTTAATCTTAGAGGAAAATGAGCAGGGTTCTGGTGAAGTTGAAGAAACCCTTATCCCAAATAAAATAAAACCCTCACAACAATAAGAAGAGACCTTAGCTAGTAAGGGGAAGGAGCCCTTGGCAGTGTTAGCGCTTGAGATTTCACCTCAGGTTGAGAAAGGCAAATCTTCAAGGCTACATCAAACCATTTCACCTCGTAGCTAGCCCTACGAGGTATGAGAAGGCTCTCTCGGGTCAGATTCGGTAGATCTTTCAATAGGATGAGCTGACCAATTAGGAAACAAGATTTTAGGCTAGTAAATTGATCTGAAAGTTTGATTTTGGGGTTTTTAATTAAATAATGGGGTTTTTCTGGGCTGAAGGGGCAAGATCACAGTTTGAAACAGAAAAATATAATGAACAACACAGATTATTAACGGAGGCAAGGTAGGAATGAAATTTAGCATCAAATCTGGATTTCAATGGGATGGAAAGACTGGTGAGGAGCTAAGGAGGGCAGACAATAACTCTGAATCCTCCTTAAACAGAAGAAAACATTGAATGTGAGCAAATTTATAGGAGGAGCATACAATACTATGAATTCCTACCTAATCACTTCATTTGCTCAATTAGATATGATAATGAGGTAAATGAAACATAACAGTTCACATATAAGACAAAGGGAAAACCTATGCCAAATTAACATACCACATGAATCTCAGCAAACAGAGCTGTGAAATTTCATTACATTTTCTGCCACAAACTGTACAAGAAAGCTCTGCTATGCTCCAGCAGCTCCCAGCACTCAGCACTCAGAAAAAATCTCTCCTCTCTAACTCTCTACAAATGACATTTTTAATACAATAAAAATAAAACTGCTGCCCAAAACAGGGGCGCTGTTTTAACTAACATCACAAAAAGTAGGAAAGGGCGTTTCCTAAACATAGAACAGCGTTCTGTAATCTTATGATAATTGGCCAGCTGAGAGATAAATTCGGAGCAAGAATCCCATGAAATAATAGTTAAGGATGAAAATAGGCGAATTTGTTTATTTTGAAATCTTTGGAGCGTTGCTTAACTGAGGTTATAGATAAGAAAACGAATTTTATGCATCTGGTAACACGTGTCTTCTGGTGACTAAAGTGAAGGGTAGGTGTCAATTCCATTTGCTGAAGCTACAGGCAATCGGATCCTGAATGCCAGTTTGCAACTGCTCCCCAAATCTGGAAATACGCTCTGCCGCTTTACTAAAATACGGGTCAAACTGCCACATAATCAAATGCGCGCATATCGCAATGACTGCCACCTAAGAAATGCCATTTTCTCATTTTTTTACAGTTTCTGCTCGTTGATAAAGATATTCATTTGGATTTCCTTTCCAAAATCTGTATTTCTTTAACCAAACAAGACTGTGAGAAACCAACAAACTTTCGAGCCAGAAAATGGTATGCAAAATTCACAGTTGTACTTATAACGCCTATTCCATGTGTTTGATTTGGCGACATGCTTTACGCCAACTGTAATCAAGTTTTTTCCGGTTTGGGGCATTAGAAACTTCCTCTATGAATACCTGTGTATGTAGATTATAAGTATGTGAAGTCACAAATATATGAATGTTATGCATTATTTCAAGTAGATCAACACCCTGCTCCAACTTCTGACCAGGTAAATGAATATCATCGTTATTTCCAGCCCGTAGTTCTGTTCTGCACGGTGTCTCATCTCAAAATATGTCTTCCAGTCACGAGGAGCCATGGCAGCATGATTGTGGAAAGCCGCATTCAAATAGTTCTCAACACGCGATTTTATATGGATATACTCAGGATGATATCCTCAATAGTTTCAACTGCAAGTACCAGGATAAATCACGCAAGCCTGTCTTTGTAGGATTCACATTAACTGATCCTTTCAGATGAGCAGAGCGCACATGCGGACGAAGATCAGTTTCTATGCCCCTGCAGAGAGGTTCTATGATTTCATTCGTTGCAAACTCTCTCCATGTCCATCTCATATGAATCCGAAAAGGAAAGCTAACTTTAAGAAACCTCAATTCATCACAGAATGCATCTACTAAATACTATAGCCATAGAGCTTTATCTTATTGAGCATATACCATAGAAAACCATGTGGAAATCCTTTCCTTTTTCTGAACCAAGGAAACTGCAGTTTGACACAAATCCCACCATAGTATCGCACTCAACAATAAGGGCCAATTTTGACATCAATTTTCTGATTCTGGAATGATCAGTCTCAAGATGCCCACTAGCGCCATTTGTGACATCCACATAAGCTAAAGAACAATTTATCTATTATTACTGCTATCTCCTTATAACATATTCAATGTATGCCTTTTTCTTTTATTAGTATCTTAAATAATCAACTGTTGACCTCTGTATCTGTTGGAGTCTGTTTGCCAACAATAATCCTTGAATAAATAAAATTGATTTATTGGAGACATCAAAGAATGAAAGGTTTCAACCCAAATTGTTAATGCAACTCTTGTTTGTAAGAATCCCTTCCAAGAACTTCATCCATCTTTAACAGAATGGTTTTAGATAATAGTACTTTCTTCATAACTTTTTTGAGTGGAGGCCAAGATGTCCGAGATGGTGAAAGGTGTGCCAGCAACTAATCCAGGAATACAAACCTGATGTTATTACCCACATGGACCACTGGTAGCCCTATTCAGACCTCCACAATCACCCTCTCAGAGCCCGCAAGATCAACAAAGCTTAGCTTTCCCTTGATTCGGACCCGAGCTTGAAGGTTTGTGTGTGATATTCATCTGCGTTCCAGAAGTGTGTCGCCTTTCTATCCCTTTACATATAATAGCTTCCAGCAATCCATTGTCACAATGGTTAACCATAGAGTTCACTGCGGCATGGGTTCTGCACGCACTCCTTGCTTGCAATACAGCATTACTGAGATACTGATATCTTTGCTCTAGTGTCAACATTTCACCACCTTCCATTTGCCTCCTTTCTGACAGTCTTAAGAGTACATAGTAACAAGCAAGAAATTCCAGGTATTTGGCTTGCTCAAGATTCAAAGCTTGTCATGTACGAGTAATGGATGAAGGAGCGGAAGGCATTGTTGATTTGATTATTAAATTGCCAGACTTTGATTGCTCTCTGCAAGAAAAGTACCAGATCTGGTCCCGCAAGCTCCAGCAGTGCATTCTCAAGCCCAAGTTCAATCATTGTTCAATACAAATATTGATGAAAAGCTTGATCAGGCCATCGAACACTAAGCTGAATAATTTGACGTATAAATCGCTCTTGAGATGCTTGATCAAGCAAAGGCCGGCTTGCAGTATGTCGGACAGGAGATCCAAACTCTCTATAAAGTCTTTTCTAACCAGGTTCACCTTTTAATGATCGAAGAGCATTCATCACAACCTCATAACACTGTGCTCTCAGGGCAAGTGCAGCCTGTCGACGATTTCGGATCAATTTGTTCATTAATCGCATCCTCTGACACAGAAACATATTCTGCAAACATGGCAAAAACAGAAATGCTTGAACGAAACAACAGTTGGATAAATTGCAAATTGTAGGATACGATGAAGGCTCTTAACCAGCATGGTTGCAATCTGAGGAAGACAAGCACAGCGCCCTAAAGCATCCATTAAGGCTGAACGCTTAGGCAAGTTATCACCATCCTAAACACCCATTTTCAAAGACCAACTTTGACAGTGAAACATACTACTGAGTAGGCCCTGCAAATCATGAATTTCGCCCGGCCTAGTCACACTTCAAATCCAGCATAACAAATAAATAAACATTAACTTGGACACAAACTCTGATTTCTCGTTTCCTCTGACTTTGGGCTTTGAAATGATGATTTTTTTTTTAAATTTGATTTCCTGCAGGTGTTGGAACTGATGAAACCGTGAAGACCTATTTTGATTCTCTCTGTTTCTGTTTGATTTCGCTTTGTCCCTGATCGCTGATGATATTATGAATTGTGCTTTTGCAGAGATAGGAGCTTGAAGTCACTGCTGCCTTTTGAAGAGCTAGAGAATAAATTACACAAATTTAAACAACACATTAATGATTTCTTCTTCAAAACAGGGTTTTGAAAAAGAATCAATCTCTGAGATGAGACGGAGTCTAACATCGGCTCCATTTGGGATGGCAGCTGCAGCTTCCTGGAGGTGCCAAGAACCGCAGAACTTTGGGAGAGCAGACAGTGCCTCCACCCATTGGGCAATGGAGTCATCATCAACACAACTAAAACTGAACTCAAACTGATTTGATCTCAAGACTGAAATGACTGAAAAACAACTTAACAATCTTCAAGCCAACTAAAACAAGATGTTGCCCTTATGGCTAGCTTATTTATTTACAAAGCTACTCTAATCTGCTGTATAAACAAGAGATCAGGTAATGCTAAAATGCCATATTAACCATTCGAGTAAACCTGACAGTGAATCCGCTTGAGCATGCTGCCACGAAGTCACAGATGCAGTTGCTGGCAGCCCTTCATGCATGTGTTGACCTTGGTCACGGAAAAGACAGCCTGATTTGTCCATCAAACTGAGAAACATGTCCATATATGCCGCAATAGGATCACGGAAGCTGGACTCTGTTGGTTGCCCCAACTCTGCAAGACATACTTCCAGCTGCACATTATCAATATAAACCTCTATAGGCAAGTCTATGACTTCTTGTTGCGATGGAGGAAGGATTTCCAAAAACTTTTTAGGGTCTTGGAAATTGTAGGACTGAATCTGCTCATCTAACCATTGAATCTCGTCTTCAATTCTTTCAACAACTAATTCATAGACGCTTGTTTTAACTTCAAAAGGAAACTCCGAATATTTCAAACCTTGAAGGAAGCCACTGACAAATTTTTCATTGAGTTCAAAATCTGCTAACCAATGTCTATCATCGTTTACAGCTTCACGCAGGGCAGGGTTTGCCACATACCCTACCATTGCATGAACAGATCAGCATGCGTTGGAGTGTCTGGATCGAGTTGGAGTCGCCAGTGAATGATTTCAGCCTGTCAAGTGCCTGATCATTGTTCACTATCAACAATCAGATCTGAACCTGATACATGTACTGGGGTAAAAGTGCTAATGAAGCGCTATGTTCATAAGCTCACGGAGATCGACTGAAGCAACGTTTATCTACTTGCGCTGATGCAAAGCAAGAGCGCTTTCGAAGGCTAC
>APFE030688051.1:0-25797 GCA_000404065.3 Pinus taeda
TTGGAAATGACAAAGAAATTATCCAGGATTTGAAGACCCAATTGTCCTCCAAATTCAACATGAAATATCTTGGTGCTGTAAACTATATTTTGGGCATGGAAATTAAAAGAGATCAGATAAAGAGGAAGCTCTGGTTAAACCAGAGGAAGTATGTGACCTAGGGAAAATTGTCATAACTTTCGTTTCAGGCATCAGATTTGAATTCCATAAATAGTGGCTGAAATTGAACGAATCATAATTTTTTTTTAGCAATTTCAGGGTCGAAGGTTGAAATAGTAGCACGTGGCACCCTGTACAACTTCGCTCTTTATAACTAATCCATAATCAGGTCATCGTGGGAGATTTGGCATAACACTTTGTTGAAAACATATTGGATATCTAAAATTATAGAGATACAATAGATTCAATATTGAGCTCCTAAAAGCAAGAAAAAAATAGTTATTTTTTAAAATTTGCATAATTTTTGTTTGAAAAAATAGTTTGAGGTGATTCAAAGGCCACAGTGAAGCATAAATATCATTCATTCCTAACTTGAAGAAAGAAAATGGAAACACCTTGCAAAAAACCTGAACTCTCTACTATGACACATGAAGAAGAGGAAGAAATGCAACATGATATATCAAAATTAGAAGACCAAGTGCAACAAATTTTCCTCTCGCAAAGAGTAACCAAAAATGAAATGGAAGCTAAGATGGATGGTTTTAAGAATGGTTTAAAATCATACATGGAAGGTTTGGAAGCTAAGATAGGTTGAATAGAAGCAAAAATGAAAGGCATCAAGGAATATTTGAAGAATGGTTTAAAAGCGGATATGGAAGGGTTGAAGAAAAGTTTGACAAAGTTGTTACAAGAAATGCTTTGTAATGGAGAATAGGTATTAAATGAAACTCATGAAGAGAATGTAGGTTTTAACCCCGTACAGAAATTACCTGTATACGAATTCTAAAACATAGAAAATAAACAATGTGAGAGCATAACACATAAAACACATATACACAGAGATTTTCCCCTGGATCCCAAAACTGGAACTACCATCTTGATTTTTATTATGTTCCTTTCAATGTTACAATACATATTTATACATGTTGCAACATCTAATACCTTGGACCAAAAACCATTGCATCCAAAACCATGGACCAAAAACCATCGCATCCAAAACCATGTGCGAAAATCATGCACAAAACCATAGGTAGGACCTCCCAACCTAATATACAGTCCCAAAACACAATTTTCCAGGGCGCTACCCTGGACCCTATATAGTGGGGTTACCTGCACCCCTAAAACCCTCTATGACCCCTCTGCTATGTAATCGGCGCAACGAAGGGGGGGCTTTTCCCCCCTTCTAACCCCCCGGTTAACTATGTGGGCTAGTCATGGAAAGAAAATAACACAACCCAACATTCTCCCACTTCTTCTTTTGTTTCCACATGGGGCCACACGACATATTAGTCATTTATCCAGCCCTGTAATTCCCATTCTTTCTCTACACCAAGAGAACTTCTCAGAGCTCACAGTTTTTGTCAATGCATCTGCAATATTCTTATAAGTGTCCACCTTTACCAGTGGCACCTTTTTGTCTTCTATCATATCCCTCACAAAGTGATACTGAACATCAATGTTCTTTGTCTTTAAATGATATGCAGGGTTCTTTGCCAAGAAAATTTCACTTTGGTTGTCACAGTCTATCCTTATAGCTCCTTGTACTAACCCCATACTTGAACACAATCTCTGCAACCAAACTGCTTCCTTGCTTGCATGAGTTGTTGCCATGTATTCCGCCTCAATAATTGATAGTGCCACTATAGATTGTTTCTTACTCATCCAACTAACTGCACCTCCAAATAGGTTAAACACATACCCACTTGTAGATCTTCTTTGATCCAGATCTCCAGCCTAGTCTGCATCAACAAAGCCATGAATATCCAACACTTTGTCCAATCCTGATCTTCCTTGGTAGCACAAACCATAATCACTAGTGCAATGCAAATACTTAAAAACCCACTTCACTGTTGTCCAATGCTCCTTCCCTAGTTTTGACATAAACCTGCTCAATGCTTCCACTGCATGTGCAATGTCTCATCTAGTACAGACCATCACACACATCAGGCTACTGACTGCACTTGCATATGGAACACTAGACATGTCCTCTTCCTCTTCTTGTGTCTTGGGACACTGTTGAGCAAATAACTTTATACCTACGGGAATAGGAACCTTCACCGATTTACTATCCTACATATTAAACCTCTGCAATATTATCTCGACATACTTCCTTTGGTTTAATGAGAGGTTCCTCTTTTTCCGATCTCTTTTAATTTCCATGCCCAAAATATAGTTTGCAGCACCAAGATCTTTCATGTCAATTTGGAGGAAAAATGGGTCTTCAAATCTTGGATAATTTCATTGTCATTTCCAACCAGCAACATATCATCCACATACAAGACCAGATAAATAACACAGTCACCAATTAATTTAAAATACACACAGTGATCTACTTTGCTTCTGGTGAAGCCAAGTCCCCGTATAAATGTATCAAATTTCTGATACCACATCCTTGGTGATTATTTTAACCCATACAGAGACTTCTTTAACTTGCATACAAGTTCTTTCTTACCCTTCACCGCAAATCCTTCAGGTTACTTCATGTGGATTTCCTCTTCCGCATACCCGTGAAGAAATGTTGACTTCACATCCATTTGTTCTACCTCAAAATCAAAAGCAACAATAACAGATAAAAGTAATCTAATAGAAGTTACCTTGGCAACAGGAGAAAAAAATATCATCAAAATCAATTCCCGGCACCTGGGAACAACCTTTTTCTACCAACCGAGCTTTTTATTACTCCACCTTTCCTTCTACATTTGTCTTCTTATTGAACACCCTTTTGCTTCCAATGGGTTTCCTTCTAGCCGGAAACTCCACTAGATCCCAAGCCTCATATTTGTGCAAAGATGCCATTTCGTCAACCATGGCCTCTTTCCAGCATTTTCCATCCTCTGAATCTACTTCTTCCTTCACGGTTCTAGGATCATCATCAGTAATAGATAAAGCAAAATTTAAATAGAAAGCAGATGGACTACACCTTTCTAGCTACCTTCTTTCTCAAACTGATCTTCTCACACCCGAAGTTTGTGGCTCTTCATCTTCTGATTCCTCCTCTACTATAGAGTATGATTCTTCCTCCTTAAGCTCAAACTCTATCTTCTCAGGTTCCTTTAGTTGGACTTCATGTTTAATAACATCTTTCACCTCTCTTAATACCACATCTCAGTTGTACACAACGTTCCTTGTTACTAGGTTCCATAACTTATAACCCTTTAAACCATATTTATAGCCAATAAAGATTCAATTTTCAGATTTACTATCCAACTTGGTTTGTTTCTCCTTTGGAACATGTACATATGCATCACATCCAAATACCCTCAGATGTGAAAGACAGGGTTTCTTACCAGTCCATACCTCTTGTCGAGTCTTATCCTCCAATGCTAATGAAGGTGATCTATTTAACAGGTAACATGTTGTCTCCACGCCTTTACCCAAAATTCTTGTCCTAACTCGGCACCACTGAGCATGTTTCTCGCCCTTTCCATCAATGTGTTGTTCATTCTTTCTGCAATTCCATTTTGCTGAGGTGTATATGGAGTAGTCTTCTGCCATGCTATACCACACTTCATACAAAATTCTTCCAATTCCTTACTGCAAAACTCTACACCGTTATCTGTCCTCAACACCTTTATCTTCTTCTCTGTCTAGTTTTCCACTAGAGCCTTAAATTCTTTAAACTTGTCAAGGACTTCAGATTTCTTCTTAAGGAAATATATCCATGTATTCCTTGAGAAGTCATCTATAAATGATATATAGTACACAAATTTACCCAATGATGGAACCTTCATAGGTCCAAACACATCACTTTGCACAAGATCTAATATCTTTTTCGCCCTCTTACCACCAAAGGGGAAACTCACTCGATTCTGCTTCCCATATACACAATTTTCACATAAATCAAAATCCAGAGAGCCATTGTGATACCTTCTACCATACATTTACCATGAAGTATTTGAAGGCCCTTATCTCCAATATGTCCAAGCCTTTGATGCCACAGCATTGTCTGCTCTCTAGAGACCACTAGATTTTTTGCTCCACTTTCAGGAACCATAGAGTTGTTGCACCCATTAACAAAAATACTGCCTTGCAGCTTGTACATAGTTCCAACTCAAACTCCCCACATCAATACCAGTGCCACATGAACCATCTTGCAGGTATCCTTCTCAAACACTGTTTTTGCACCTGCATCATTGATCTGAAACGGATCTAGTAATAAACTTCTAAGTCTAAAAATCTTCCTAAGAAAGGAAAGTGAAATTCAAAGGACTCTCTTGGAAATTTTCTCATTGCATAGATCTCTTCATTTTGAATCTAACACAATTTGAATGGTCTAAAACGAAATTCAGATGAAGAAGTTATTATAAAAAGAAATCTACCCATTATCCTTAGAAAAGGACGAATTTTTTTATAAAAGTGGACTTTAGGGCTCACTAACGAAAATCACATTGGAAAGGTTCAAAGGGGGGACTTAAGCAAAGGCAGAAGGACTCCCCGATTAGTGATCTCTAATATATCACATTGGAGGAAGGCTTCATGCGATATTTGAACCCCAGGTCGTTTACATGTGCGATTAGCGATTGCGATATCGGCGATCGCGATCGGGTCGTGCAAATACCAATGGGGTCATTACATGCAACATATGCCAATGCGATGGGCTGATAGCAATAGCGCCAATAGAGAAATCGGTGATTGGAAATTGACAAATCCCTGATACAAGAACCATTGCAACTTGTGACATGCGATTACGATATGCGATAGATGATTGGCAATCGGCACAAAGGAGCCATGCTAATGCAATGTGCAATTGCGACATGCAATAATGGCCGGACCCAATAAGCTTATGGATGTGATTTCATAATATTTGAAATCCAGATTTGCGATTTTCTTTGTATTTCCCATGTATTTCGTGTTATAGACATTTTTGGGCACTTCAACCCCAATCACAAATGTCTGTAAACTGAGGGATCTTAAGTCCCTAAAAGTGTTGCTTCACTGCCTAAAGGAACAAGGTCAACTGATTTCATCATCTCCTAGAAGTTCTCCACTGAAAGTTGCTCATAAATGGTCAAAACTAGACCATACTGAAAGCTCCATGTAGAGGGTACGATGGATATCACCTTCCCAATGTATAGGGTGTGATGCATACTGTTTTGCTCCTCTGTAGGGTGTGATGGTCGAGAATGGACAAATGGCAGGGACCGAAATGCGAGGTGGAAGATCATGGAATCTTCCAGAAGCTTCCCCTCTAACACTTGCCACTCCATTTTCGAACAAGGATGAGTAAGAGATATTCATTCTCCAAGTGGAAGCAGGAACTATCAGAGAGAAAAAACTAATCAAGATCCCTAAAGATGACTCACCTCTCTGTAATCATCTATATATGGATCCCTCTTCACGGAGATCCGGGGGCTGGAATTTTGTAATCAATAGAGAAGTGTTGTTGGTATTTTGGTGTACATTCACAGTGTTGGGTGATTTTTCTTTGCTTGAGGTGAAAGAAGGGCTTCTTAGCTGGAGGATGATGCTGGGTCAGAGCTGCTCATGGTTGTAATCCTCTTGCTACTTTTTATCTGAATAAATCTATTCTTGTTTCCTTCCATATTCTGGTGTACTCGTTTATATATGCTTGTATATGGTTAATGTACATCTGATCTTGCATTATTTATGAATTTAGATCCTTGTTTCTTGCATAGTATTATGTTGTTGTGATTCTACAGGTCCTTTTGAAGTTGAGCAGACAAAGAGTGAGCAGCAAAACTCTATCAAGAAGGAGAAGGAATCGAGCGCAAGACTCAGGTTGGCCCTCTTGATTCTCCTCTCATCTATTTTCATAAAAGGAATCAATAGTAGACTTTGATTGTTTGTTTCTAAGATAGCCACCCATCTTAGTGGGAATAGCAGCATCCGTGTGGACACTATTCCTGGATAACAAAATGGCGACTCCACTGGGGACCGACTAGATTACTTGTTAGCCTATCTATCCTTGTTTCTTTTATAAGCATACAGATGGAGCCTGAAGTCAAGCTAACTAGCCTTCGAACTACATTTTTAATACAAATGCAAAGTAGATCAATGTTGCTTCAGTCAATCTCTGGGTTTTTGTTTATAAATTAAACAATAGATCTGCAAGCAATCTAATTGCCCTGAGTAGTGGTTTTAGTAACCTCTTAAATCACGCCTGTGTTTTACATACATTGATCTATACTTATTCATCTTAAACACCTAAACTAAACTACAAACTATGAGTGAAGTCTCATTCAAAGTCTCATATTGTAACCATTGCACCCTGCCTTCAAGGCAGCCTGTATGCATCGCACTTCCCAAATGGACTAACTCAGTTGCATACTGAGTTCACTGTGTAACAGGTGCGATGGTCAGGGAGGATTGATTTTACCCTCCCACTGTAGATTTTTCTCACTGTTTTCAGTCTTATTCAAGAGTTTTTGCTGTCTGTAATCAATGTGCTTCTGTGAATACCCCCTTCTCTAGCATTATTCTGCCTCCTTAGTGCAAAGAAATATAAACGTTTTTTACGTATTGTGTGTTGTTTAAGTTCTCTTTTGAAAAAAGTGACATAGTCGAACTGTCGTCTCTAGATCTGAAAGTGTCGTAGCTGTCGTTTTTAGTTTTAGAAAGCAATCCCATTGTTTCAGATAGTTGATTATACGGTTATTATTGCATAAGACTTGATTTACTAGTTTTAAAGTGTCGAAAAACAATTTCCATTTCAAAATCGCAAAGTGTCTCTCTTGTTTTCACTTCATTTTGAAGAAGAATTTTGTTGAGTACAGTCGCTTTAAAAGTAATTCAGTTTTTCACAAAGTTTTCTTAGTGTCGTTTACACATTAAGGGAGTTGAAAACCAATACATGCATGTGCATTTGCATCTTGAATTATTGGCTTGATTTAAGACTGTGCATATTAGCGTGTGCTCCGTGCTCTGTGAAGAAAAGATGCTTGACTTTCTTCCCCTTAGTAGCTAGGATTTTCATTGCTGAAAGAAGATAAGCATCTATTTATCATCTTAGACTACATTTAGGAATTATACATACATCACGTGGTGAACCTGAAAGGCAAACTGCTTAGCAAGATCAACTTAAAATAAATCTCAATGAATCTAACAACGCTTTGGAACTGAACGGAACATCTAGAGGTCTAGGCTAGAGACGTATTCTAGTGTTGTAAAGCATGGCAACTGTTCTTTCAGTGCTGGTTGGGTGATTCCTCCACTTTGAGACAATAAGTGCCAGTACGGACTTGTGCTCCCACGTTCCGTTGCATATATATTGGGAGACCACTATAGGCTGCATCCTTTATCCTTAGGAAGCCGTGTCTACCATCCTATCGATCATAATGCACCGAACACAGCATTCGAGAAGACTGACTGCTGTACAGTAAAAAGTATTCTACAGTTTTACGATTGGTTTGGTAATCCTCTCTACCTAGATCTTCAGAGAAGTCCATTTTTCTCCTTTTCAGACTCCTTAAAGGAAAAGGTCCTCTAAGCACTTGTCACTTCAGGCTCAATAAAAATTAAAGGCGACTAGAGTCATCTTTTGTTTTTTCTCGACTCTTTAAAATTGAAAAAACAAGTTGTGTCAAAGTGTCTAAAAATTTATTTTAATCAGAATAACGTCACAAATTTCCCCGTTGATCTTTAGGTTGAGAAAATGGAGTCTACCAACCAAGGGTTTCCCCGTGAAGGAAATCCTAGTCCCTTCCTATCTTTGGGAGATGTTGGTCAACCCCATATGGCCACTTTGTCACTTCCAGGATTGACAATTGGTTTGCCAGTCTGGCTCTCCTCTACCTCTGTCATTTAGAATCCCACAATTCCTGAACAGTCTAACCAGCAACTAGACGACACTAGAGTTTCTTCCCAACCTTCTACTTCATCTGATTCTCCTTCTCCTCCTTCCTCTTCACTTGACAAAGCTGATAAAGCTAAAAGTCAATTAACTGAGAAGAAGAAGAAGCAGAAAGAGTAAAAGGAAAAGAAGAAAAAGGAACCAAAATCAAAGGGGAAGAACCAAGTATCGTCTAGCAAAAATCCACACACTACACAGTCGAAACCTAAATCTCCTTGCGTCATTTGCAATGGAGACCACTTTCATCGAGATTTTCCCTGTATCCCTCAGATCTTAAGGGACTGGTCTCCTCGTTTGCACCACCCGATAGCATCAACCTCTAGCGATCATGTTGAATGCTCACCGTCAACCAGTGAAAGTGAAGCACATGGACAAAGAAGGAATCCTAGACTTCCTTGTAAGTTGTGTGAAGGTGATCACACCATCCACCATTGTCCCTTCCTTGAAGAGGCTAAAAGAGTTTTAGATAATCGTCCGGTTTCACTGTTATGACTTCCTCCTGGATATCAAAAACATTTGCTGAGTCCTCCATTGGTTGAAAATCCGGCTGGCCCATCCTTGTGGTTAGCCGAAGCACCTATCGTTGAAAATGAACCTTCGGAATCCATACCAAACAAAAGTCAAAGGGTCGATACGACAGTTGACCCGGTATTGCCTTCAGAGTATTCATCTTCGAACGATACCGTCACTGAAGAGAAAGAGAACGACACCGTTCAAATTATTTTCATCAACACCGACTCTGATGAGCTTGGGGGCAGTCCTTCCGTTCCTTTACTACAGGAAGGAAGTTCATCAGAGTCCTACCCGGCCATCTATTCGGTCCCACCACCAAGCAACCTAGAGGTTTCCTTCGACTGGAACCTACTAGGTAGACCCCACTTACCAGCCAGCGTACCATTCAGAATTATTGTACAAGCTTACAGAATGGTCATGGTTGGTACCATCATTGATGAATGGGCTTCTGTGAGTATCATTTCCTCAACTACTTGGAAAGTGCTTGGTTCACCATTGCTTTTGCCTGAAATGAGAAATCTAACAAGCTTCGACAAAGGAACCAGTCGACCTTTAGGGATCCTTCCAAATGTGCCCATTACTTTGAGAAGGAAAACTGTTCACATGAATGTTATGGTATGTTCAAGGACCTTTAGATTAAAATCTACTCCTTGGACGCGATCTATATTATTGCATGGGATCCGTCGTCTCCTCACTCTTTAGAGTAATGTGTTTTCCGCACGAAGGCAGAATGGTCAAGCTCGTAGACCAAATGTCATTCCCCAGTTCACACATCGCAAATAGCCAAAAGCCATCCCTGAACGATCTTTTCACGCAAGAAATTTCTCATCGGTCTCTAGTTCGTCCACTTGATGAGCGCGAGTGATTCAGGAAGATGTGACTGAAACCCAGGGGGGCATGCACCCTGGTCTATTTCGGTAGGAAAACCTTGGGTATAGGGTTGATTTCCACGAAGGATATATGACTAGTCTGGTGAACCCATTCTAACAGGAAAATGGGAACAGACTGGAATAAGATACCTTCGTTAAGGTTATGCCAGGCGATGACGCTCCACTTTGTCTGTTTTGATAGACATCGCCAAGAAATAATTTTATTTGCTATGCTTATAGAACTTTCTTGGTAACCTAGAAATTTTTCGCTATACTTGGGGGCATGCAAACCTTTCTGCATGCAAGTGAAGAGCGGCTATTTATTTTTTAAATTTATAGGACCTCTAACCCTTTAAACCCGTAAGGCTAGTCGTTTCCTAACTTGCATAAAGAAAGATTCCGTGGCAAAGATTTAGAGATGTAAGCCACTTCAAAATAGCATCTCGAATGAGACATTTCTATCATACGACTGGTGAGCAATGTTGTCGCAGAGTTCAAGCTCGTTAAAAAATAAACTCTCCACAAGCAGTTTTAGCACATAGTTCATGCTCGTTAAAAAATGAACGGGTAAATAACCATTGTGAATGCCTTATCGCCAGCTTTTGAGCCTTGGTCGTGTTCTCGCCATCACCTCCACTTTATTTTTAGCCGATCATTCACCTCCATATGATTGTTTACCCTTTCGAGGAACATCTGCGAAGAGTGATTCTGTTAGCCATCCTTGTGATACTGCCATGATTGGAAAATTCCAAACCTTACCTGGAATTAGTTGCTACTCGAAATCATCACTCGTTCCTCAAAAACGAGTCTCTTTTAAGCTCTTTTCAACTGACTCGTAAAATATGAAAATATTATCGAGCGATTGGCCTCTCTGGCTTGTTAAAGTCATCGGAAGTGTCATCCCTCCTCTAGAGTTTAATATTTTTGGACCTGAGGGATTATTACACAAAACGATCAAGCCCTTGTCTTGTTCGGCTCGTTAAAACTATCGAAAATTCATCCCTTTCGTATTATTTTACGCTTATTCGGACTTAAGGGATTATATGACAAAAAATAATCTTTCGAGTCTCCTTTTTGTCCCTTTCAGACTCTCTAAAATTGAAAGGACCGAGTTATCTTTGTCGTTAAACTCGTTAAAACCAAATAGCGACAAACTCGTCCAAATGGACGAGAACGAGTTTCACTGTCGCTAGGCTCGCTAAAATATAGCAACAGGTTTGCCCAAAAGGCAGATTATAGAACAAGCATATGTTATCCTCCTCAAGCTTGACAAAAATAAAGAGGTACTGGTCAGCAATGACTGGGGAAAATTGGGAAGAAAACAAGAAAAAACTTTATTGGTAGCAAGTCGCTCTTGAACATGACCCTTTCCTTCCGCATCCATGACGGGTTGGGTTGTTCCGTTCACCGGTCTTCACCATTGGTCCGTCACACCATCCATCTCTGGGGTTAACGCTATCAACCCATCGTCAGTGTCGCCAATATGTTCAAGAGAAGTCATTCAGACAATTCACCTGAGTCTCACCCACTGCAATACATTCATGCTTCATTCCTTCATGGCCGCCACCCTGAACCCTGTATCGTCAGTTTGTTTTCACCTCCAAAATCATTTGCTTCATTCCGTGTCATTGATGTGGGATTCATTAAGGCCCTCATGTGACGGGTCGCTTCTTGTCGAAATCAGCTTATTATCCAAGAAGTTGACTTAGGAACAACACTTTCAGTACTTTGAAGCTTGCATGCCTCAATGGCAAGTTTCTCACTTTCGGCGACAGGTTTACATCAATGGCCTTCGATCAAGAGATTTTGCGTGGTGTTCAACGCCAAGTCTCCTTTTTCACACCACGTAAATTGTACTGTAGTACCTTGAGGGTCATTGTCCATTATTGGTGATTTCCTCTCGCGCCTGTTAACAGCTTACATCATTGGCTGGTAATCAGGCGATGTCTTTCCATGTTCGACTCCAAAACATTTTTCGCATGGATCGACTTGTACTCCTAGTGAAGATTGGCCAAGTTTGAAGACCTCGAATCTAGCTTCGTGCATCCAGGCTGCAATATATTCAGGAATATAAAAACATCCAGTGTACATCATTGTCGAACAGATGATCATCCAAATCAAAGGATGATGTGTCCATATCATCAGTCTGTCACACAGATGGTTGTCTGTCCTATGTACATGAAAATGAGTTTATTAAGCTGAGAATGGGAATGCCTGCCTCAGCTAGATCATGAAAAAATGTTGTCATATAATGTATTGTATTGTAACTTATTACAAGTCACCTCCTAGCTCAGAAAAACTTCAGATCCTCATAGTAAAGCATTTCACCCGACATCAAAAACGATTAACGACCTCATGCTTTAGGGGACAACTATTATGGACATTTTTGGGCACTTCAACCCCAATCACAAATGTCCATAAACTGAGGGCTCTTAAGTCCCTAAAAGGCTTGCTTCACTACCTAAAGGAACAAGGTCAACTGATTACATCATCTACCAGAAGTTCTCCATTGAAAACTGCTAATAAATGGTCAAAACTGGACCATACTGAAAGCTCCATGCAGAGGGTGCGATGCATATCACCTTCCCAATGTATAGGGTGTGATGCATACTATTTTGCTCCTCTGTAGGGTGCGATGGTCAGGAATGGACAAATGGCAGGGACCGAAATGCAAGGTGGAAGATCATGGAATCTTCCAGAAGCTTCCCCTCTGACACTTGCCACTCCATTTTAAACCAGGGATGAGTAAGAGATCTTCGTTCTCCAAGTGGAAGTAGGAACTATCAGAGAGAAGACATTAATCAAGATCCGTAAAGATGACTCACATCTGTGTAATCATCTATATATGGATCCCTCTTCACAGAGATCTGGGGGCTGGAATTTTGTAATCTATAGAGAAGTGTTTTTGGTATTTTGGTGTACATTCACAGTGTTGGGTGATTTTTCTTTGCTTGAGGTGAAAGAAGGGCTTCTTAGCTGGAGGATGATGCTGGTTCAGAGCTGCTCATGGTTGTAATCCTCTTGCTACTTTTATCTGAATAAAGCTATTCTTGTTTCCTTCCATATTCTGGTGTACTTGTTTATATATGCTTGTATATGGTTAATGTACATCTGATCCTGCATTTTTTATGAATTTAGATCCGTGTTTCTTGCATAGTAGTATGTTGCTGTGATTCTACAGGTCCTTTTGAATCTTAGCAGACAAAGAACAAGCAGCAAAACTCTATCAAGAAGGAGAAGGAATCGAGCGCAAGACTCATGTTGGCCCTCTTGATTCTCCTCTCATCTATTTTCATAAAAGGAATCAATAGTAGACTTTGACTGCTTGTTTCTAAGATAGCCACCCATCTTAGTGGGAATAGCAGCATCCATGTGGACACTATTCCCGTATAAAATTTGGGTTTTGGCCTACGCAAAATGATTGTGATATGCGGATAGGTGATTGCATATTATTTGAAGTTCGTCTAAAAGGCCCATGATGTTTTTTTCATGCATTTTCCTGTGTATTTCTATTATTTGTCTATTTCGGCCATGCCCACCGATTCCTTTCCATTTGTAAATGAATTCTCATAATGAAACAATCGGTCTTCAATGATGGAGGTGACTATAACTGATGCATTACAAAAAAGCATAGGGAGCTTTGTTGATGGGGCGGCTGAAGGTTCCTGAGATTCACTTGGAGGTCGAGCAAACCACTGATAATGCAGAGAGGTAGAATTATGCTCAGGAGAAGCGCAGAGAAGCCCAAGAGGCTCATAAATGTTTGAATGCTAAGTGTAAGCCCAGGGGAAGTAGTCTACGGAGTCAGGGTGGCTCAGAAGCAGAGGGTCGCTTGGAGGTCAAGCGAAACCAGAAGCTCGTGAGAGCCAGAGCCTAGAGCCAGAGCCCAAAGCCAAGAGCCCAGAGCTAGAGCCAAGAGAGAGAGCCTAGAGCCAAGAGCCAAGAGCCAAGAGCCAGAGCTGAGAGCTAGAGTCGAGAGCCAAGAGCCGAGAGCCAAAGCCAAGAACCAAAAGCCAAGAGCCAGAGCCAGAGTGAGAGCCAGAACTAAGAGCCAAAGCCGAGAGCGAGATCCAAAGCCAAGATCCAAGAGCCTATAGCCGAGATTTGAGAGCCAGGAGCCAAATAGCCAGGGATAAAGATGACATTCTAAGCCCATTGGTTCAGTTGTAAACCTATGGAGTCAAGTGTGGAACTTGTAAAAGAATTTAAGAAATATCCCAAAGAGCCTAGTTGAGTTGACTAGAGCTCACGGAGACGTAGCCCAAGAGGTTTGGGTGAACTCCTAATTATATTGTTGTTATGTGTGTTGGTTATTATTTGCATTATTTGTTGTTATATGTTCTTATATCAGTTTAAGGAAATCAACTTAAAGCACATAAACAGTTAAAAGAAAACAAAAGCATACACCTATTTCAAGTGATTATTTCTGCAAATTATCAATCATAAGCATAGATCTTGCAAATTGTTTAAGCTTTGGAGTGGGAGAGGTTATTGTAAGCTGACAAGAAGCCTTTAGCACCCTATATCAGATTAGGTTGTATCAGAGCATCAGGTTGATTAACCCCACCTTCAAAGAAGGTGGTATCAAAGTTGGTTATATCAAAGCTTAAGTTATACCAGAACATGTGGTATCATGAAGCAGGTTATATCATGATTCAGGTGATATCAAATTAGGATGATTGATTGATAGAGCAATCTATATGGTTGCTTGACTTGAAAGGTGTTCAAACAGAAGAAATAATTTAACTGTTTGACTGTTTGTAAACTGACTGTTGTTTGAGTTTGCAAAGGTGAAAGCTATTGATATCCAATTCTAGAAGAGGACAAGAAGGAAGAAGGGCTGAAGGCATTCTTCTTATCCCAAAGGACCTCAAAGAAATCCTTGAAGCACAAGAGGTTTGTTGGAAAAGGTTGCTTGACTAAGCTCTTTTTTAATCTTGTTTGAAGTTCTTTTGTTCATTTTGATAATGACTTCTACAAGTGAGTCCTCCAATTATTCTTTCTTCACAAGAGTCTTTGATGAAGACATGAAGCAAGACTTGTTCACCATGATGGATATGGTGAGAAAAATGTATGAGGATAGAAGGAAGAGCATCATACTTAGAGAGCAGTTGAATTCCATGAAGGAAGAGAAGCAATTGCTTTCTGACAAATTGTAGGAAATGGAGAGGCAACTTCATATTGCAAATATGAACCTAAAAAGGATGCATGAGTTGGAGACACAGCTTCTTGTTGCCAAAAAATCCTTGGTCAAGTATCAGCTTGAAGAAGAGGTAAATAATTCCTGTTTGTCTTCAAATTCTTCTAAGAATGTTTATGTTGGTTCTTTTGAAAAGCATACCAAAGGCATAGGGTCCAAGTTAATGTCCAAGATGGGCTATGAAGGAAAGGGATTGGGAAAAAATGCACATGGTATTGTTGAGCCAATAATGGTTGAGGAAAGGCCTAAGTATTTGGGTCTTGGCTATGGAAAATCTTATGGAGAAAGTTCCAAAGCTTCCATGAAGACAATTGAAATAGTTCCAAGAAGGAGTTTCATTACAGGCCTTCTACCTCAGAAGTGTAAAGATTGTATTCTTGGGGAATGCAATAGCTTGAAACATCATTTTCAGGAAGAAGGTGTTCATAAGCATACACTTGAACCAGAGAGTTGTGGAAACTCTAAAACCATTGAATAAGTTGATAGTGTCACAAAGTAAGCTACTTCTTCATTCAATTCACCTCCTCATGAGGGTGATAAAGGTGAAAGAGAAAGGTATAAATTTGGTTCTAATCATGTTCCTTTTGATTATGTTAAGCATGGTAAATTTCCATATAAGCATTGCAAAAGAATTGCATGTTCCTTTTGTGGTTTGGATAACCATAATGTTTCTAGATGTTGGAAGAGAATCACCACATATAGGAAACTTTTGAAGGAAAGGAAGCAAGAAGCCAAAGGTCACATTGGACAAGGAAAATCATGCTATCAAGAGGATGCACATGTGTTGCATTTACTGCCATAAGCAAGGACATATTTCTGCAAAATGTTGGACTCTAAATCTGACAATGCTTCCACAAAACTTGAAGAAGGTGGAAAGAGAAAATGGCAGGAATGGAAAGAAAGATTCCATGGTTGATGTGTTTCAAGATGTTTCACATGTTGATGTTGATCTGCTGACAAAGGGAGGACATTTGAAATGGATTGGTAAGAAATGGTTAGAGTTCTTATCCAATTGAGGTTGCATGTCTTTTTGAAAGTGCATTATATCAATAGATGCATTTCTTTGTTAATAAAATGCAAGTTGCAGGTTTTTACCAAGAAGGTGAATGGAAAAGTTGAGAAGGAGACTTACTTTATTTCTACAACATTATGTTAATTTCAGCTTCAAAAGTACAGTGTACTTAAGCGAAAGTTGAAGGATGAAACATTATATTTCATTTTAGCTTCGAAAGTACCGTGTACTTAAGCGAAAGTTGAAGGACGAAATGCATGCATGAGAATGATGTGCATGAACACAGGGATGTTGATGATTTCCTTGTATTTAAACATGTATGTGTAATTAACTTGAAGAGTTGATTACTTTGTTGTAAACATGCATGTAATGCAATATTGACTTGAGAAAAGTTGATTTGGTCTCCAAGATGGAGATGATGATGGAGTGTTTCATCTTTGAAAAAGAACTTTAGAATTTTTTTTCTACATGCTTGAATTGAAGGGTCAATTGTTTTAAAGGCATGTTTTGTTGGCTTGTTATTTATTCAGTCATTTGTATGCAGATGTAAAGACATGGAGGTGTTCACAAGGTGTGAAATCTATTTCTTTTGTTGAAGTAGGAGTTTAGGCCATCCAGTTGTTGTCTGTAATCCTGTTGTTGTTAATAGTTTTTGTTGATAGTATGTCAAATAGGTACAAATGAAAATTTTGTGAAGCAAATGTAACTTCTCATTGGTTTGAGCCACCTTGGATCAATGATCAAGGCAGAGAAGTTCAAACTACCTTTTGTGACCTTCTCAGCAGAAGTTCTGCAGGAAGTCAATGAGGAAAACAGTTCTTCCCAGGGGGACAAACACATCTAGGAAGAGAGTGTTCACAGGCTTTGGTTCAGAGGCACTATGCAAGGTAAGTGTATGGAGGCTGAAAGAAGAGGGTGAGGTTTTCTCATTTACTGTTTATATTAGTATATCAGTATTTTGGAGTGCAAAAGATTTTTAGTGGGAAGGCATGATCCAAAATGGATCTAGTAATAGACTTCTAAGTCTAAAAATCTTCCTCACAGAGGAAAATGAAAGACAAAGGATGCTATTGGAAATAGTCTCATTTCATATATCTCTTCATTCTGAATCTAACGCAATTTGAATGGGCTAAAATGTACTTCAGATGAATAAGTTATTGTAAAAAGAAATCTACTCATTATCCTTAGAAAAGGAGGCAAATTCTTATAAAAGTGAACTTAAGGGCTCCTTAAGGAAATTCGCATCAGAAAGGTTCAAAGGGAGGACTTAAGCAAAGGTGGAAAGACTCCCCGATTAGTGATCTCCGAAATATCGCATTGGAGGAAGGCTTCATGCGATATCAAAACCCCTAGCCATTTACATGTGTGATTAGCAATTTCGATATCGATGATCGGCAATTGGGTCGCGCAAATATGAAGGAGGTTGTTACATGCGGGATACACCAATGCGACGGGCTGATAATGATAGCACCAATAGAGTGATTTACAATCAGCGATCGGTGAATCCTCGATACAAGGGTTGTTGCGACTTGCGACATGAGATTGCAATATGCGATCGGTGATCGGCACAAAGGAGGCTTGCTAATGCAACGTACGATTGCGACATGCGATAAAGGCCAAACCCGATAAGGTTATGGACGTGATTTCATAATATTTGAAATCCAGATTTGCAAATTTTCTTTGTATTTTCCGTGTATTTGGGTTTTATCCTATGCAAAGCGATTGCAATATGCAGATGGACTCGAAAGGCCTATAGGGGTGATTGCATAGTATTTGAAGTTCGTCTAAAAGGCCCATGATGTGTTTTACATGCATTTTCCTGTGTATTTCTGTTATTTGGCTATTTCTACTAAAGGAAGGAAAAACGATTAGGTGGCCTTGCTCGCCAGTTCCTTTCCATTTTTAAATGGATTCTTGTAATGAAACAATTGGCCTTAAATGATGGAAGAGACTTTAACTGGTGTATTACAAAAAAGCACAGGGAGCTCAATTGATGGGGTGGTTGAAGGTTGCTGAGATTCGCTTGGAGGTCAAGTGAACCACTGATAGCATAGAGAGGCAGAGTTATGCTTAGGAGAAGCGCAGAGAAGCCCAAGAGGCTCAAAGATGCCTTAATGATGAGTGTAAGCGCAAGGGAAGTAGTCTGCAGAGTCGGGGTGACTCAAAAGCAGAGGGTCACTTGGATGTCAAGTGAAACTAGAAGCTCGTGAGAGCCAAAGCTGAGAGCCAAAGCAGAGAGCCAAGAGCTGAGAGCTAGAGCTAAGAGCCACAACTACGAGCCAGAGCCGAGAGCAAGAGATGAGAGCCAAGAGCCAAGAGCTAGAGCCGAGAGCCAAAGCCAAGAGCCAAGAGCTGAGAGTTAAAGCCAAGAGCCAAGAGCTAAGAGCTAGAGCTAAGAGCGAGAGTTAGAGCAAGAGCTAGAGTCGAAAGCCAGAACTAGAGCGAAGAGCCAAGAGCTTAAAGCTGAGAGTCGAGAGCCAGAGAGCCAAACAACGAGGGATAAATATGGCATTCTAAGCCCATTGGTTCACTTTTAAATCTATGGAGTTGAGTGTGGAACCTGTAAAAGAATTTAAGCCATAATCCCAAAGAACCTAGTTGAGTTGGCTAGAGCTCATAGAGATGTAGCCCAAGAGGTTTGGGTGAACTCCTAATTATATTGTTGTTATGTGTGTTGGTTATTATTTGCATTATTTTCTTTTATATGTTCCTATATCAGTTTAAGAAAATCAACCTAAAGCACCAAAACAATTAAAAGCAAACACAAGCATACACCTATTTCAAGTGCTTATTTCCGCAAATTATCAATCATAAGCATAGATCTTGGAAATTGTTTAAGATTTGGATTAGGAGAGGTTCTTGTAAGCTGAAAAGTAGCCTTTAGTGCCCCATTTTTAGATCAATCATCCAACCTTCTTACAGAAATAAGATTTCTGGCTAATGCAGGAATATGCAGAACACTTGGAAGTGTTCTAACCCTTCCACCTTGCAACTTCAACTTTACTTTTCCACGACAAATGATCTAGCCTTCCTGTCATCCCCCAAGAAGACATCACAACCATCATATTTCTCATACTCACAGAACCATTCTTTATGGGGAGTGAAGTGAAAGGATGCACCTGAGTCAATCAACCATGCCTCATGATCTACATGTGTACTTGAAGAAGCCAAGTACACATCCCCACCTTCATCTTAGGTGGTTTTCGCCTCTGTAGAAGGAGCATCATCAGATCCCTTTCCTTTATCAGGAGATTTAGATTTATAGTCCCTTTTGTAGTGCCCTTCCTTTCCGCATTTCCATCACAACACCTTTACAGGTTTTCCTGGAGATTTAGATCTACCTCTAGATTTAGATCTCCCACTCGATGACTTATTTTTTTTTCTATTATGGGACCATCCACGTATAGATAAGGCATCACATTTCTGGCTCTCCATTTTTTCTGTCTCATCTCCTCCGTCAGCAAGGATGAGAATATCTCATCAAACTGCAAGGTAGTTGCATTGTTACCTATTCCAATAACCAAACTATCCCACGAATCTGGTAGAGAAGACAACAAACTGATGCACTTATATTCATCTAAAATTTTAATACCATCATATAATAACTGAATTACCACAGTATTAAATGCGTTTAGATGTTCTATCACTGAGTCTACATCTTTCATCCTCAGGTTATACATATTTTTCCATAAGAACATTTTATTCACCAGAGACTTAGATTGGTACAAAGTCCCTAACTTGTCCCACAAAGCCTTCGTGGTATCTTCCCCTGATACATTCAATAATACTGAATCAAAGACACACAATTGTATTGTGCTCGTAGCCTTTCGATCCAACTTCTTCCATTCTTCATTGGACACTCCCATTAGTTTAGTACCTGGATCTACCACAATCCACTAATATTTATCCACCAATAGATCCTCCATCCTGAGTTTCCATAACTCAAAATTCTAACCATTAAATTTCTCGATCTCTATCTTTCCACTACTCGCCATCTTCTTTCACCACCAGAATTGATCTCGCAGATTCCCACTGAACAGGGTCTACCACAGGCCTGAGTGAAATCCCTCAGCAACAAAGGCTTGCCTTGAAGCCAAAATAGCTCTGATACCAAAGGTAGGTTTTAACCCCGTATAGAAATTACCTGCATACGAATTATAAAATACAAAAAATAAACAATGCGAGAGCATAACACATAAAACACATATACACATATATTTTCCCCAGATCCCAAAACTGGGACTACCAGCTTGATTTTTCATTATGTTCCTTTCAATGTTACAATATATATTTATACATGCTGAAGCATCCAATACCATGTACTAAAAACCATTGCATCCAAAACCATGTGTAGGTCCGCCCAACCAAATATAGGGTCCAAAAACAAAATTTTCTAGGGTGTTGCCCCAAACACCATAGCATGGGATGATCTGCACCACTCAAACCCCATGTGACTTCCCCCGCTAAACAATCGGAACAACGAAGGGGGAGCTCCATCCCCCTTCTAATACCCCGGTTAAATACGTGGGCTAATCATGATTTCATAGACTCTAACATTGGATTGAATATCCACCATATTCAAAATATCGATATGCTGAAGTTTGATGGCAAGGATCTAGTAACATGGATACTTCAGATGGAACAATATTATGGTCTCCATAATGTGCAAAAACACAAAACCTACACATTGCAACTTTATATTTAGAACCCAATCACTTTATATGGCATCAACGACTTTGTCCTCATAAATGAATTGTTACTCAATCAACTTTTGCAGAGGCAATGATAGCAGATTATGAGGATACAAAGTGCAACACCTTCTTTAGCCAATTGATAAATCTCTAACAAAAGGATTCAATGGAAGAGAAAATGAAGGACTTCAAAAAATTAGATATAAGGGTAAATGATATTCCAGAGGAGCATAATATTGATGTCTTCATAGGGACTTTAAAGGATAACATCAAACATGAGGTTTTCCTTTGGGAACCTAATTCATTGGAGAAGGCATTCAGGGTTGCAAGAAATATTGAATGAAAATTTATGGAAATAAGGAAGCCTACCACTCAAAACTATAAAGATGGAAGTGTTGTTGTTCCTAGCCTTCCACAACCTACAAGATTAATACCAAAACAATTGGAAGGAAAAAGTGAAAAAGTGTTAGGTCCCTATAATAATGGTGATTCACCCATTACTATTTTCATTGTAGCCCTTATTGTTATTATTGTGCCCCATAGAGGCCCACTATTGTTATTGTTGATCCATTATATTATTATTGTTATGTCGGCTTTTATTATATTGTGACCCCTTAGACTCCTATATATAGAAAGGATGTTTTGTCATTTTTGTCATCCAAGAATTGTTCATTTGTGTAATGTAAAGGAGGTTGCCCCCTCAAAGAGGCTGATTTTGAAGTTGTTGATATTTCTTTTCTTCTATTTTGTGAGTTGGTTACATAACATTTGGTATCCGAGGCTTTGGATTCTAGTGTTTCGCTACTCCAAACAGGTCATCATGGCATCTTCGCTATAACGTTTTCTCTATGACATTTCAGAAGATGAAAATAAAACCCATTTGAGTGGAAATCATGATGAAACGTGGATCTCATATTCAAATCTTTTTTGTCTATATTTTCAGATATAGGATACAAGGAAGTTAGGGTTTTTTCAAGCTCCCAAATTATATCTCAAATAGGTGACATAAGGAAAATCGTCATAACTTTCTCCTTGAGCATTATATTATCAAAATTTATAGAAATAGGATGGCTTGTAGAATTTTTTGTATCAGTTGCAGGTCCTAAGGTTGAAACAGTGACACATGACACTTCATACAAGTTCGCTCTACTGAACTAGTCTATAATCAGGTCATCGTGGGAGATTTAGCATAACTCTTTCATGGAGAATCCAATCTTGATCAAAATTGTGGGGTTCGAAGGAGGACTTAGAGGGCTACCGCAAGACACAATTTCATAATTTGGAGATCCGAAATTAAAAATACAATAGTTTCAATATCGAGTCCTACAAAGCGAAAAAAGGTGTGTAGTTTTTTTCCAAAATTTTCCTAAGTTCGGTTTGAAAATTTAGTTTGAAGGAATTAAAAGGGCATAGTGAAGAATAATTATCATTAATTGATGTCACGAAGAAAAAAAATAGAAACAACTAGTAGGAAACCTAAAATCTCTAGCATAATTCATGAAGAAGAGGAAGAAATGAAACATGATATATCAAAATTACGAGACCAAGTGCAACAAAATTCACTCTCATAAAAAGTAACAAAAGCTAAAATGGATGGTTTAAAGAAAGTCGTGGAAGCTAAGATGGATGGCATGGAAGCTAAGATGGATGGTTTAAAGAAAGTTGTGGAAGCTAATATGGATGGTTTAAATAAGGGCATGAAATTTAAGATGAATGATGTCGAAGCTAAGATGGATGGTATAGAAGAGAAACATAAAGGCAACACGGAAGATTTGAATGCAAATTTGACCAAGTTGCTACTAGAAATGATTACTAATGGTGAAAGGGTAGTAAAGGAAGCTTGTGATGAGAACAAAATAAATGTTAATCATGATTTCATAGACTTTAACGTGGATTGAAGACCCACCATGTTCCAAAGATCAATATGAGGAATTTTGATCACAAGGATCCTATAACATGGTACTATATATGGAGCAATATTTTGATCTCCACAATGGGAAAAACATACTAAAGGTATGTTGGGTTGTGTTATATTCTTTCCATGACTAGCCCACATAGTTAACCAGGGGGTTAGAGGGGGGATGGAGCCCCCCCTTCATTGCGTCGATTACGTAGCGAGGGGGTCACAGGGGTTTGAGGGGTGAGGTAACCCCACTCTATGGAGTCTAGAATAGTGCCCCAAAAAATTTTGGTTTTGGAACCTATGTTAGGTTGGGTGGACCCACTTATGGTTTTGTGCATGATTTTCACATATGTTTTTGGACGCGATGGTTTTTTCTCCATGGTATTGGATGCTTCGGCATGTATAAATATGCATTATAACATTGAAAGGACAATAATAAAAAATAAAGCTGGTAATCCCGGTTTTGGGATCCAGGGAAAACCTCTTTGTATATGTGTTTCTATGTGTTATTCTCTCACATTGTTTATTTTCTATGTTTTAGAATTCATATGCAGGTAATTTTTGTATGGGGTTAAAACCTACAAGGCATGCATTGAAAATTTATATTTGGATCCAAATCAATTTGTATGGTATCAATAGCTTTTCTCTCGTAAGAAAATTGTCACTTAGGCAATTTTTACAGAAGAAATGATAGAACATTATGAGGATACAAAAATCAACACCTTTTTTAGCTAATTGATAAATCTCAAACAAAAGGGTTCAATGATGGAGCACATTGAGGACTTCCAAAAATTGAATATAAGGGTAAAGGTATTCCAGAGGAGCATAGGATTGATGTGTTCATAGGTACTTTAAAGGATAACATCCAACATGAGGTTCATCTTTGGGAACTTGATTCATTGGATAAGGCATTCAGGTTGGCAAGAAAAATGGAAAGAAAAATTATAGCAACAATGAATCCTACCACTCATAACTATAAAGATGCAAGTGTTGTGTCCCCTTCCACAACCTACAAGTTTGACACCACAACAATTGGAATAAAAGGGAGCAAAAGGGCTTTGTTATAATTGTGATAAAAAATACATTAAAGGCCATGAGTGTGTTGAGAATAAATTATTTTACATATATTGTGAAGAGGAGGAAGAAAAGGAACAAGAAACAACAAAAGAAGAGGATATACAATAGGAACAAACCCTAGAGAAAGAAGAAATGAATCTGAACATATCTTGTGATGCATTGGCTAAAATTACCACTCCTCAAACTATCAAGATAGAAGGACATATAAAGAAGAAAAAGGTAATAGTGTTGATTGATTCAGGAAGTACCCATAATTTTATTCATTGTAAGAGAGCCAAGGATATGAATTGCTTCCTATATCCAGCACCAAAGAGTCAAGTGATGGTTGCAAGTGGAGGAGCCATAAATTGCAATGGAAAGTGCGATAATATCAAGCTATCCACGGGAGAATATGTATTGAATAGCCCAATGGTTTCCATTCCAGGGGGTGGTTCTCATGTTGTACTAGGAGTCTAATGGCTACAACCCTTGGGTACAATAGCTTTTAATTTTCAAGAAATTTTCATGAAATTTTTTTGGAAGGAAAGGAAGTTGAATTAAGGGGTATCACAGGGAAATTGGGAAAGATAATCAGCTCTAACAAAATGAAAATGCTTCTAATGAAAGAACAATGAGGCATAATTCCACAATTATGTTTGCTAGAGGTTCCCACATTGAAATCATCTATTTCTCCAAAACTCCAAAAAGTCTTGGACAATCATTCCAAGGTATTTGAGTCTCCTAAAGGCCTCCCACCTATTCACGATCACAATCAGGCTATTAATTTGATTCCAGGAAGTGTTCCTCCAAATATAAGGCCTTACAGATATCCCTATGCCCAAAAGAGTGAAATTGAACTTATGGTTAGAGAAATGGTAGAGGCTGGTATAATTCAACCTAGTCAAAGTTCTTTCTCTTCTCTAGTAGTATTGGTGCACAAGAAGGATGGAAAGCTCAATGCACATGTACCCATGTGAGACAAAATGGCATGAGCAAGCCATGCACGACATCACTATGACTCAGACAACTGTTGGAAGACCAACTCTTCAACATCGTCATAGTGGTCGACGGTAGCAAAATGATGCCAATCTCTCTAGTCCGTGATGGTGTTCATGTACTCTACGCTTACATATTTCTGAAACCTAACTCTTCCCTCCATAGCATTCGGGTAAAATGGTTGGTCTCCTCTATCTAACTCGTTTGATAGCATGCACATCATTTTCTTGAGTGCAGCGGGACAAGCAACATACTTGTGCATGTTGTCTGTGTTGATGGACAAGTCTCGGTTGGTGGCTATGTGCATCAACTAGTCAAAGTGTGAGTCAAGCTCTAGTCAGACCTATGCCTTTCTCGTCACCTGGGTGAGTGTCCCAATAGATGGGATTGCATGTGCATGCACAAAACATCCATACTCTCAAATACACATGCATGGGAAGCTTGTAGAATAGTGATGAGTTGCGGGAGCTCTTCATAGTTCTCGATCTGACTTTGAATGTGTTCCTTCAGCTCGATTGCTCTGGGCTTCATCATCTTAGGCAATTGAAGTAGGGCTTCCTTGTATCTCATCATCCATGTTTGCATGTAATCAATAGTAGAATGTATGTTTGAAAATATATGTGCTCTTCTAACACATCGCTGCTACCACACGTTGAGATTGACAACTTCGTTTTGCATGGTACCAAACAACACCCACATGAATGTTTCAATGGACAATAATTCATCCAGTAATTCCTTTGTCAGTTCTGCTAGGGCAGATGCTATAACCAACTCTCCTCCTTTCTTGGATGTCTGTAGTTCCTTATCCATTCACTCATTCCTAACTATCAGAAAACGAACACTCAAGCTAGTGGTCTCATCATATGCTTTGGTAGCATTGGCCAATGCTGTTGGATGTTTGCACATGTCAAACATGATCACTCATTCCTCATATTATGCAAGAGATGTATGATCTTCTGAATTGGACACTCTCAGAGACTATACAACTTTATGTTGAGACTCATCGAATGCAATGTTGTGCATCTCTCCTTTCGAATGATCTCGAAGGATCTTAGTGTCTCCTTGGTCGCTTAGGACTTGCTCGTCTTCTGGATGTGATGAAGCTAGTGGGTCGACCTCTTGGTGATGAGGCAAGAGGTAAATGTCTTGCTCTAAATCTTGCTGCTCCATATTCATATCCATGTGTTCAATTGCTCGCTCTATCTCCTAACCAAAGTCCTAGTCCTGCGATGGTTCACCCTGTCTACCTAATGCCAACTATTCTCATGAGTCCACTACCTGTACAAGTGCTATTTCATCTATTTGTACATGTCGTGCCCCCTTCTGTACCTATTGGTGTTTCACTTCCATCTCTTTCTTGCGTAGCTCCTATTCCCTTCGGAGTTGCTCCTTCAACTAATGCAACTCCTACTCTGTTTCCTCCATTCTCCATTTCTCTTTCTACCTTTGTTTTCTTCTCTTGTCGCGATGTTGCCTCTTTGCCTCTATAGCCATAGCTTCTTTCAGAACAAGTGGGTATGCTCAAAAATTGTAGCTTTGCTCTTCCTTCATGTGGCCTACAATCTTCCTATTTCCCTTGTCGTGCGCT
>APFE030688052.1:0-10686 GCA_000404065.3 Pinus taeda
TTATGTGCTTTATGAGTGATGGGTGATCATGAATTGTTGTTGTCAAGAATCTAAAAAAGGGATGGAGAAAATCTTTAATTATGACAATTGTGGCTCTTATATCAGTTTACCCCATAGCTTGTAGTATAGGATTTTTTTGAATTTGTAGGAATGCATATTAGATTAATTTTGTATCTTAATTTTTTGTAAACATTTTTCTTATATTATAATAATATAATATATACTTGGAGAATAACCAACTTAGACCTATTTTTAACTTGGATTATAATATTATTGTTTTTGTTTTATTTTTACGTAATAGAGTCAAAATGTTTAAATGTTGGATAACATTCTACTTTTTTTTGTCTTTTCTACCAACGAATCCAACTAACAATATTTGCCAAGATTTGCAATTTTGAATTGACGGAATTGTTGTTGTCAAGAATCTAAAAAAGGAATGGAGAAAATACTTAATTATGACACTTGTGACTCTTGTATGAGTGTATCTCATAGTTTGTAGTGCCTTAAGATATGCTTTTTTGAATTTGTAGGAATGCACATGAGAGAATTGTTTCTTAAGTTAGCCTCTTTAAGTGGAACTCAAGGCCAAATGTTTGGACTCAACTAATTAGGCTTGTCATATTATCTTATTCATTTTTAATTAAAAAAAAAAATCTAAAATTTAAACTTCAATTCTAAAATTATAATTATATTATAAAAGTTATAAAATATTCTAATATAAAAACACATAGGTCATTATTAATATGGAACTTGCATTAAGAATAAAATTTTGTTTTACATTCAAGATAGGGTTCCACTCATTACTAATAAAGTGTATTAGAAATAATAATAACTTAATACTTATTATTAATCCCTTTGCATTCTCTTAAATTCTCTTGAAGTCTTAGGGTAAATATTATTAATGTTCACCATGGATGTCGTGTTAGTTATGATGTTTCCATACCTATCTCTACATTATTAGTTTAATTTTGTCTCTTGATTTTTTATAAACATTTTTCTTATATTTTTAATTATATTATTAAATAATATAATATATAATTTGAGAATAACCATCCTTATATCCATCTTTAACTTTGATTTTTATAATTATTTGTTTTATTTTGTTTCATTTTTATGCAATTTGACCAAGTCAAAATGTTTAAATGCTGGATAACATTCTAGATTTTTGGTTCTTTCCATCAACGAAATCCAGCTAAATCCAGGATTTGCAATTTTGAATTGATAGAATTGTTGTTTTCAAGAATATAAAAGAGGAATGGATAACATTTTACATTTTTGGTTTTTTCCATCAACTAAATCCATATTTGCACTTTTGAATTGATAGAATTGTTGTTGCCAAGAATCTAAATGAGGAATGGAGAAAACAAATATAATTTTAATTATGACACTTGTGGCTCTTCATCTGATACGTTGCAGTGCCTTAAGATAAGGTTTTTTGAATTTAAGATAGGGTTTTTTGAATTTGTAGGAATGCATATAGGAGAATTGCTTCTAAATTTAGCCTCTTTGAGTGGAACTCAAGGCCAAATGTTTGGACTCGGGAATTCAAAAGGTTTTTTGAATTTAAGATAGGGTTTTTTGAATTTGTAGGAATGTATATGGGAGAATAGCTTCTAAAGTTAGCCTCTTTGAGTGGAACTCATGGCCAAATGTTTGGACTCAGGAATTAGGCCTGTCATATTCATGGTTGTAAATCAAAGTGGTTTGTTAGTTTACCTTGTCATATTCACATGGTTGTAAATCCAAGTAGTTTTTTAGTTTACCCATCACCTTGAAGCTCAAGTATTTGATGTTTGAAGGAGAGAGGATACAAATAGGCTAGGAGCCTTGGGAGCTTTGGAGTTGAGGCTTGCAATGAAAAAAATCTTCAACTTATTAGAACATGAGGAAGACAGGATACAAATAGACTAGGAGCCATGGGAGCTTTGGTGTTGAGGCCCACAATGACAAAAATAATCTTCAACCTATTAGAACATGAGTAAAGCTCACAAGGTTTCAATAACATTAACCTTTTGGAGAACTATATGAAAAAATAGAGAATTGTGGTTGAATATATACATACAATGTGTGTGGGTCACTTAAATACTTGTTAATATCGTGAACTGATTGCTTCCGCATGGAATGGGTTCTCTTTCAATCAGGTATACATTATTTGGCATGAATGTGCTTCAATGGCTTAGGATATTTATCTCATTATGTACTTTGATGAAGAAGAGAAGAGGTTTGAATGCCATGGAGAGCTAAGAGAGTGACTCATATTGATTTGGTGAGAAACATAATATTTAATTTGCATTAGAGGTTAATATAATGTATTTTGGAAGTCATAGAAAAAATTATCTGTAATGAAATCTTGTTTTTTGGTTGATAACCTTTTTGCAAGAACTTAGGTCACAATGAGCTTACATCATCGGGCACTATGAAATATTTTCACTATAGCATACCTCATAATTTAGGTAGGAAACTACTTTAGGTTGAGGTTCACTGTGAATCTATTTATTGTGTACTTTGATGTAGAAGCTAAGAGGTTTGAAGGCCATGCAGAGACAAGAGAGTGATCCATATTGATTTTTTTGTCATGATAATTGCACCAATCTACAATGAGTTGTTCATTGAAACAAGACCATTTTTAATATAAACGTTGTGGAGCTTGACTTGTCTTTGCATCTTTAAGACACTGAAAAATGTATATGTTGTGACATCTAAAATCTGAAACATAACTATCCAATATACATCTAATTTAGTGATAGTGTTTGTATAATCGATTATATTTATCTCAGATATTGATCTTCGCTTTTTAAGTGTTGATTTGTTAATGAAACAAATTTGAGGATGCTCCATTTTTCGTAATTTGTTGGATAAATCCAACGAAGAGATAGGTGTGGAGCATGTTCTTCAAGACATAACTACTAAGGTGATGATTATGTGGTTCTTAACAAATTGATAACGAAGAGACAACTCGTATTATTTTTTTCTTTATATGTTGTATTGATTTAATATTTGAGGATATTGGAAAAATTGGTGTTGTTAAGGAGGAAAGGAGGAGAATATGAGCATCGTTAATTATGATGTTTCCATACTTGTCTCTACATTATTAGTTTAATTTTGTTTCTTTTTTATAAACATCTTTCTTATATTTTTTATTAGATTATAATAGAATAATATAATATATAATTTGAGAATAGACAACGTTAGATCCATCTATAACTTTGGATTTTTATAATTATTTGTTTTATTTTTATTCAATTTGAACGAGTCAAAATGTTTAAATGTTGGATAACATTCTACATTTTTGGTTTTTTCCATCAACAAAATCCAGCTAATAGTATCTGCCAATATTTGCAATTTTTATTTGATAGAATTTTCGTTGTCTAGAATCTAAAAGAGGAAAGGATAACATTTTTGCCAAGATTTACAATTTTGAACCGATAGAATTGTTGTCATCAAGAATCTAAAATAGGAATGAAGAAAATAATTGTAATTTTAATTATGACACTTGTGGTTCTTCAGCTCATAGGTTGCAGTGCCATAAGTTAAGGATTTTTGAATTTAAGATAGGGTTTTCTGAAGTTGTAGGAATGCATTTGGGAGAATTGCTTCTAAAGTTAGCCTCTTTGAGTATAACTCAAGGCCAAATGTTTGGACTCAGGAATTAGGCCTGTCATATTCATGGTTGTAAATCAAAGTGGTTTGTTAGTCTGCTCTGTCATATTCACATGTTTTTAAATCAAAGTGGTGCGTTAGTTTACCCATCACCATGAATCTCAAGTATTTTATGTTTGAAGGAGAGAGGATACAAATAGTCTAGGAGCCTTGGGAGCTTTGGTGTTGAGGCTCCAATGACAAAAATCTTCAACCTATTAGAACATGAGGAAGAGAGGATACATGAGATACCATGTAAGGAATTAAATCTCATGTACATCATGGGCTTTTATTGATAACATATTGAACAATATGCTCCACCACCCACTTCATACAGGAGGCAGCATTACATTGTTTTACTCTCGTAACTTTGACTACTATAGTGAGACTATGGTTGGATTCTTTGGAATCTTTAGATGTGTGCGAAGGATCAAGGATATTGAACAATATGCTCCACCACCCACTTCCTACAAGAGGGGGCATTACATTGTTTTACTCTAGTAACTTTGACTACTATAGTGAGATTATGGCTGGATTCTTTGGATTCTTTAGATGTGTGCGAACGATCAAGGATATGCCAGATCCAAGTGTACATGTGGCCATAAAAATTTTGAAGATGTATAATAGATTTGTTAGATTAGATGGCTATGATATAGTAGTTCAAGGGCAATTTCAATGTTGAATAAGCAATTTGTTGTAAATTTCATATTTGTAAAGATTTGATTAAGAATTTCAAAGTTCAAACTTTACATTTTAAATTTCATTAATTTAAATTTATTTATTACCTATTCTTAGTAAGTAATTTATTTTGCTAAGGAAACCATTTCAAACTAGGCAACATCTAGATCAAATAACATATCACATCTTTTTTCACCTATGCTATTATTCCATATGCTATAGCCTTATGGTGCTTCCTTTGCAACATGTGGTGCAATTGCTAGTTAAAAAAAATGGCATATGAACAAGTACCATATGAAGTGAAATATGGTTTTTTGAGCATGTGGTATTGATAATCCATGGCATTTGCCCAACCTTTTTAACCCTTTTCTATATATGGATGGATGCAATTTCATATTTATTGAAGAGTAATCTCTTTTTCTTTTTGTTGAATTGCCCATGGGCCATAGATAAGGCTATAATCCACATGAAAGATTGAGAATGTAATTTCATCTTATTGGGCATGGTGTAATTTAATCTTGAGAATGTAATTTAAGAAAAAACAAATATATTTATTGACTTGAAATCAAATTTACAACTTCATTTTGAGAGTGTATTTTGAGTCCTCATGTCAAATACCAAAAATGTTATTTTTTTCATAGTTTTCTATGCAATTCCACCCCTTATGCAAATTATAAAAAATTATATTTTTTTAATGGTTTTATATACGCATTTTTATCTCCGCCTCTAAAATCAGGGCACTCAATTCCGACTTGGATATTTTTCCATCTCCGTTGGTGTTGAAATTGCAGAACACATCCTCAAGCTCACGACAGCTACTCATGGCGGCACATTGCACAGCTGAAGCCATTCTCGCAGCTGAACTAGGTGATGGTGAAGGGAAGCAAATAGGATAATACTACGACTCGAGAAGGAGACGAAGATGGTGCTAGAGGTGGTGTGGAGGAGTGTGAGCCAAGGGCATTGTTATATAGGGCTATTTTCTAAATCTCTGCCACATGTCCTTTAGTTTTGGATGAAGCAAACCAATTTCTGGGATGCTTTATGCAATTATCGATGTGCCAAGATGCTGGGTGGTGAACTGTTATTCAAAACAAGAATCCCTATAGTGATTCAAAATAAGAAGGATGTGACTGAGATCATAGTATGCGTCGAATATACGAGCTTGAACAATGCATGCGTGCATGACATGTTCCCCACACCCTTCAGTGACGAAGTCCTAGATAATGTTGTGGGGAATGAGGCTTACTCGTTCATAGATGACTTTTTGAGCTACCACTAGGTCTGAATAGCCAAAGAAGATAAAAGGAAAAAACATTCGTGATGGAGTGGGGGTCGTATGTAAAAAATGTAATTCCATTCGTATTAAAGAATGCACCAGCAGCCTTTTCAAGGATTGTAATAGCAGCTTTCCGAGACTATATTCATAAGTTCCTAGAAGTCTACATGGACGACTAGATAGTGTATAACCTACTGAAAAATCATACTAGTCTGTTGAGAGTAATGTTCGAAAGATGCAGACAATTGTAGATCTCTTTAAATTTGAAGAAGTTCATTTTCGTGGTTCCCTTTGGAACCCAGATAGGCCATATTGTTTGCAAAGATGGAGTCTGCATTGACCCTACCAAAATAGAAAATATCATCCGCATGGAACCACCCTGCAACATAAAGAAAATAAGAGAAACTCTAGGCCATACGAGGTAATACAAAAGGTTCATCAGAAACTATGCAACCATAACAACCCCAATGGAGAGACTACTAAAGAAGACGGAGGATTTCATTTGGACAATAGATTGTCAAGCAGGGCTGGACAAACTAAAAGAATGGTTAGTAAGTGTGCCCATATTGGTGTACCCTGACTAGAACAAAATGTTCCATTTACATATTGATGCATTTGGAATAGCACTAGGAGTAGTCCTAGCGCAGCTAGGATAGAAGATGGATCATCCAATATACTACACAATCAAAAAGATCTCCACGGTGGAAAAGAATTACACAACAACAGAACGAGAAGCTCTAGCAATGGTCTACTCTCTCCAAAATTTTAGGCACTACCTGCTGGGGGTGCAATTCAAATTTTTTACAGACCATTCTGCATTGAAATACCTAGTAAACAAGCCCATACTGGAGGGAAGGATATGCAGATGGCTATTATTGTTTCAAGAGTTCATGTTTGAAGTAGTTGTTAAGCTAGGTAGATTGAATGTAGGCTCGGATCACCTTTCTCATGTGGAGATAGGGGAGAGCAATGGAGCAATAGATGACTGGTTAATCAATGACGATTTGCTTAGGAAAGAAGCCATACACGACCACCTATAGGAAATTGCTACTTTGCTCACAATAGGTAGTTGTCCATAGGGCTACATCGCAACGTTGAAAAGGTACCTAGTGGTTAAAGCAGCGAATTACCAACTCATAGCAGGACACCTTTACAAAATGGGTTTAGACCAGATACTTATACGTTGAGTCCTACAACACGAAATATAAGATATCTTATGGGAGTGCCACGTAGGGGTTGCGGAGGACTTGTAGGGGGTAAGAAAACTGTAAGGAAGATACTACAAGCGGGACTGTGGTGGCCTATAGTACATAAGGATTCGAAGGCATTCACCAATGAATGCAATGTTTGTCAAAGAGTTGGAAGGCCTTCCCGACGCGATGAGCTACCACTACACCTGGTCCATACGGTGCAAATATTTGATAAATGGGCAGTAGACTTCATTGGTCCAATATCCCCACCAGCACGTCACTCAAAAGCCCGATACATAATTACTACCACAGAGTACGTGTCAAGATGGGGAGAAGCCATGCCAATGAAAGACTACACAGTAGAAACTGATGCATGCTTCATTTTGAAAACATCATCTGTGCCAATGAAAGACTGCACAGTAGAAACTGCAGCATGCTTCATTTTTGAAAACATCATCTCAAGGTTTGGATGCCCAAGGAGTCTCACAAGCGACCAAGGTACACACTTCTTGAACTCAACAATCCAGGTCCTATTAAAAAATTCTATGGTACAACATCACAAGAGTAGCCCGTACCATCCACAAGAAAACAATGCAGTAGAAGCATTCAACAAGATACTGGAAAAAGTGCTAACCAAAATCGTATTAGCCAACAGAGATGACTAGGATGAAAGAATTCCAACAACACTCTAGGCATATAGAACAACAGTTAAAAGACTCCCCAAAAAAACTCCATTTCAGTTGGTATAAGGTAGAGAGGTGGTGGTGCCAGCAGAGTTTGTACTACCTAGAAGGTTCATTTCAAAGGCAACAGGAATGAACGATAGCAGTGCCTTGCGAGATAAACTGAGCTAGCTATTAGAGCTCGACGAAACGTGGTTCTTGGCGGAGTTCCATCAATATGTCGAGCAATGAAGACAGACAGCTTGGCATGATAGGCACATCAAGAGGAAATTGTTTAGGGTCGGTGACTAATTGATCCTCTATGACAACAAGTTCCTCAAGTTCCCAAGAAAACTACAGATGCACTAGTTAGGCCCATTCATAATTTCACACATAAAGGAATCGGGTGCGGTGAGACTCGTGCAACTCAATGGAGTCCTATTGCTAGGATGGGTGAATGGCACATGCTTAAAACCTTTCTGGAAGTTATAAAAATAAAAAATAAAAAAAATAAAAAATAAAAAATAAAAAAAATTAGTTTTCATAATAAGGTTGCGGTCAGTGGAGAGATACCGCAACCCATTTGTGGTTGGGGGGGGGTAGTGTCAGTAGAGTCCAAAGGACTAGTTGGTAGGAACAATAGCCATGTGTGTCAAACACCATCAACAAAATACACGTAGGTTCGAACTTTTTCCAAAATTGATGGCCGCACACACACTCGTCCCACCCGTCGTACCAGTAGTTATTCCCTGATTAAGTAATAAATAAGGCAATTGTCAAGGTAGGGTCACAAAATATTACCCATTAAGCATATAATTAATTAATAAATAAGCCCATCGCAATAGAATAAAGACGCCATGCAGCCCACTTTGTACTTTTCAAGCCCACGTCATAGTTGGCATGTACTAGTCAGCCGACGACGACAAAAATATAGCTAGAATACATGGAAAGGCTGCTGGAGTAATTAGTTGATTAAAGCCTCATTAGTCAAGGGATGTTGTGTTAGAAACAGCTACATAACTTTCAGAAGAATGCAAGGAATGGTATAATTCCAAACACTAGAAGGATTCCAGAAGCACTCGGAAGAACAAGAGCAGGAGAGGAGAAACATAAGACCACCAGTGAAAATTGTTTACTAAAGAAGGGGAACAATGGCCAAGAGAATCACATCAATTCCACAAATCACTCTAGATGCAAGAATCGAAGTTATGGATGACCTGTATTGGAAATACGACTGGTCGAACCTCATCGACAACAACTTCACAAACAGGTTCCAATTCCCAGCAATGAAGAGGGAGGTATATGCAGAATAATTTCAATGGGAGAATGGAACGAGGGCCTCCAGAATCAAGGGGGACTTCAAAGGGCTACAGAACTCGATGCTGTTCAGCTTGAGAAACATGCCTGTGTTCGGCATCGAGCTGGCTGCCATGTATTTTACTAATCTATTAGTGAGAAAGATGCATGGATGTTCCCTATGGATGGATAGAGAATACCCAATACATGTCGAATATATCTACCGATTGACCGGGTTGGAAACATGGTGAATGCAATCAGCACAACATTCCAGGTTGGGGCCAAGCGAGGAAAGAAACCCACAGAGGACAACATCTACACCCACTATAGGACGGAGCGTGGGGGAAACGGCATAAAGCTAGATAGAATCAACAAGGAAAACATTCGATGTGCCTCCTACCTAATTACAAGAAAGATGATGAGGCACTTCACGAGAAACGAGTGCACCCTGGACATAGTCTCAATAGCATAACACTACTACCAGGTGTTGTGGCCACCAACAACCCCCCTCCTTCTTTAGTATTAGCAATAACATAAAACAAGTGGGGACCCTTAGTAAAAAATTCAAAAAAAAAATTGTATTATACTCCTTAAAAGTATATCGCATCGCGAGAAGAGAGTACAACATTTCTTTATGAGCACAATAAAAATTGCGAAAAAGTGATGTGAAATTCATCACATCGCATACATTAAGAAGCGCCCATAAATGAAGATCCTAAGAAATCTATGATGGCCGATATACGACATCGCATGTCGCAACATCGCATAAACAGCACACAATGATTTAAAATGATCTATGATCTTGGGATAAACACGATGCTACGATGTTGTGATGCTACAATCTGCGATCTGTGATCTGCAATATCACAATCTTGACAAAATGCGATAACGCGATAACGTAATGCAAGTTGCAGAAATCGCCCATCGCAAATTTTCCTCGGCTCAACATTCAAGAAAAGCTGTCAGTAAACCAAAAAATTGGATGCGCACCTTAAAGAAAATTAATGAATGTACGCCAAAGTGTTAATGAAGGACAGTTTCGTGTTTGTCGAAGAGTCTGTTCACAATGGGTGGCATTATTTTATACATTCGTAGAGCTTAGAGCTTTCGCGTCAATATTTATTTTCATTACTCTTTTCCTTTGCGTGAACTACATGAATGAAAAACAGGAAACATCTAAAGAAAAAGGGAAAGCGTCAATGCTCGGAGATAGAGAAGAGATGCCCTCATAAATGGATACCGCATGCAATGGAACTGCAGATTCCAGAGCATTTCTAAATAGATGCTGACATCAATAGCCGACTCAACACTCATGGTCAAAAGCTCACAAAAGCAGCATGTTTACAAAAAATCCTGAAGCTTATACCTGGTAAAGGAAAAGGCGCTAAAGGCGAAAAACACACCAGAAAGGCTCGGATCAAAGAACGGAGGCAGTTTTCGATGCACTAAGAAAATTGTTCAGAAAGCAAGGTCCCTAACTTGCTTAGTCATTCACAAGTCTAGAAATAAAGATAGCAAAGGCAGAAGCAATTTGAGGGAAATTTTGGTCATTACCAAGTATATACGCAGTTAATCCACCCAGCCAGAGGATGATTCCCAAAAATATCTTCTAGTTTACTAAAAAATGGTGCCAGCACTTGCCATTTCTGTTTGCTTAACACAAACAAAAGCAGAAGGCAACCAGCTGACTCTTCCCAGGCAAATGTTGAATGCTTGTAACATTAAGGAGCAAAAGCAGAAATAGTTAGGAATTAGATTCGATTTTTTAGAAATAAGTTTGCTTAGAAAAATTATGGTCATTTTAACTGTATCCTAAATTTATGTAATTAATTTATTTAGTTAGCAGTATTTAAACCCTTCTTATGCATTTAGAGAAGGGTCCAGAAATTTGTCAAAAACTTGTCCTCAGAACATGCACTTTTGCACCCTCAGAGGAGGTTTT
>APFE030688061.1:0-10669 GCA_000404065.3 Pinus taeda
GGTATATGGTTTATAACACTTAAGTAAAATTTTTAATAAAAACTTAAATAAAAGTTACAAAACCATTTTTAAAATGCTATAAAATGTTGGATTAGGGTATAGGGTTTCAGCTATAGGTTTTAGGGTTCAAAGTTTATGGTTTAAGGTTTGGGGTATATGGTTTATAACACTTAAGTAAAATTTTTAATAAAAACTTAAATAAAAGTTACAAAACCATTTTTAAAATGCTATAAAATGTTGAGGGTTTAGGGTTTGGGTTTTAGGGTTTAGGGTTTTAAGTATAGGTTTTAGGGTTTAGAGCTTAGGGTTGAGCGATTATAACACTTTACTAAATGCTCTTAATAAATGTTTAAACAAAAGTTACAAAACACTTGTTAAAATTTTATAAAATGATTAGGGTTTAGGTTTTAGTGTTTAGGGTTTGGGGTTTAAGGTTTATGGTGGTTTAAAATTTATGGTTTATGGTTTAGTTACTAATGGTTGTAGTAAAGGCTTAAACAAAAGTTACAAAATTATTTTTAAAATGATAAAAAATGATAGGGTTTAGTGTTTACAGTTTGGCCTTTGGGATTTAGAGTTTAGGGTTTATAAGATTGTTGTAAATGCTTCTAATAAAGACTTAAATAAAAGTTCCAAAATTCTTTTTAAACTGTTATAAAATGCTTAGGGTTAGGGTTTTGGGTTTTGATTTTAGGTTTTAGGTTTAGGGTTTAGGGTTTATAACATTTTAGTAAATGCTTTTAATAAACACTTAAATAAAAGTTACAAAATGATTTTTAAAATGTTATAAAACGCTTAGGATTTAGGGTTTAGGGTTTGTAAGACTTGAGTAAATGCTTTTAATACACACTTAAATAAAAGTTACAAACTACTTTTTAAAATGTTATAAAATGCTTAGTGTTTACAGTTTAGAGTTAAGGGTGTGAGGTTTATTGTTTGGGGTATAGGGTTTAGGATTTTGAATTTAGGGTTTATAACACTTTCGTAAGAGCTTTTAATAAACACTTAAATAAAATGTACAAAAACTTTTTAAAATTCTATAAAATGCTTAACATTTATGGTTTATGGTTTATGGTTTGGGGTTTAGGGTTTAGGGTTTGTGCTTTGCGGTGTAGGGTGTAGGGTTTGGGGTTTACGGTTTAGGGTTTATGGTAGAGTGTTTAAGGTTTATAAAGTGATTAGGGTTTAGGGTTTAGGGTTTTTTGGTTTAGGGTTTAGGGTTTAAGGTTTAGGTTTTAAGTTTTGTAACACTTTAGTAAATGATTTTAATAAACACTAAAATAAAAGTTACAAAACACTTTTTAAACTATTATAAAATGCTTAGGATTTAGGGTTTTGGGTTTTGATTTTAGGTTTTAGGTTCACGGTTTAGGTTTTACAACACTTTAGTAAATGCTTTTAATAAACACTTAAATAAAAATTACCAAACGACTTTTCAAATGTTATGAAATGCGTACGATTTAGGGTTTAGAGTTTTGATTTTAGGTTTTAGGTTTAGGGTTTAGGGTTTATAAGACTTTTGTTAATGCTTTTAATAAATACTTAAATAAAAGTTACAAACAATTTTTAAAATGTTATAAAATGCTTAGGATTTACGGTTTAGGGTTTAGGGTTTATAACACTTGAGTAAATGTTTTTAATAAACACTTAAATAAAATTTACGAACTTCTTTTTGAAGTGTTATGAAATGCTTAGTGTTTATGGATTAGAGTTAAGGGTTTGAGGTTTATTGTATGGGGTTTATGGTTTACAGTTTTGAATTTAGCGTTTATAACACTTTTGTAAAAGCTCTTAAAAAACACTTAAATAAAATTCACAAAACATTTTTTAAAATGTTATAAAATGCTTAGCATTTATGGTTTATGGTTTATGGTTTGGGGTTTAGGGTTTAGGGTTTGGGTTTTAGGGTATAGGGTTTAGGATTTATGGTAGAGTGTTTAAGGTTTATAAAATTCTAATGGCTTAGGGTTAAGGGTTTTGTGGTTTAGGGTTTAGGGTTTGAGGTTTAGGTTTTAAGGTTTTTGACAGTTTAATAAATGCTTTTAATAACACTTAAAGAAAAGTTACAAAACACTTTTTAAAATGTTATAAAATGATTAGGGTTTAGGCTATAGGGTTTAGGGTTTAGAATTTAGGGTTTAGGATTTTGGGTTTGTAGTTTAGGGTCTAGGGTTTAGGGTTAAGCATTTTCCATTTAGGCATTAGGGATTAGGGTTTAAGGTTTAGGGTTTATAACACTTTATAAAATTCTTAGGTTTTAAGTTTTAAGATTTTCAATTTAGGGTTTTTGGTTTCGGGTTTAGTGTTTATGGTTTTGGGTTTATAACACCTTAGTAATTGTTTTAATAAACACTTAAATAAAAGTTACCATTACTTGGGAAATTTAGCTATTGGAATGGCCTGTTGTCTCTATTTAACTCATTGCTCAGATTGGATCATCAACTCGTCCTGACGATGAACCACACTGGTTGGTTCAAAACGCGTCGACAAAGGATTTTTTATGTGATTTTGCCAAAATTATTCTAACAAAAAACTTTATAAAATGTTATAAAATACATAGGGACTTAAGATTAGAGCTCCCTAGCTCCAAGAAGGAGAAGCTCCAAAACATTAATAAATTGAATACAGTTCGTTAAATTAGGTTTTTAAAAAACATAAAATTGATGTTTTGCGATTATTCAAGTCTATGTACAATGTATGTGAAAAACAAATGTCCATCTCACACTCTTAGAAAAAGACTCCTTGCAAAATGTGGTACAGATGCAATCCTTGGGTAAGCCATCACAAGGTCTTTAATTCCTCTACATTCACTTATCTTTGTTATACTAAATCCATTCTTGCATATTGGGTATATTATTGTAAGTTTTGTCTTCTAACTTTGTGGTTGTGATGTATCATAGGTTGGTTATGTTCGGAGTTCCTTCCAATATTGTAACATATTTCCATATTTTCCATTCTATGATTAAACCATAACTTGATTCTCATCTCAGTATATTTTTTCTCTGTACAATAATATTTGTACAATACTAATGTTATTCCCTTTACAAGAGAGAATCAGATTGAAGGATGTTATCTATCTTACTAAGGTTAGACTCTACATATCTCAAAACCCTCTTTAACATTATTTGCCTAATTAATTTAAAGTGTTTCCTATCCAAAATAAGGCATTCCTTTCTTATGTGTGTAGGTTATTGTACAACCAACTTGGGTTATCTTGAGACATTGCTTTGGGGTTAAAATTCATCCAAGTCTTTTTCCCTACGCTTTGGCCTTAAAGTACTTATCCAACACTTCATCTTTACAGGTTTCTATGTCAGTTGTGATTTTCACTTGATGTTGGCTGCAAGGAAATTTGATTTTGTTCGAGTGTAAAGAAAACCCTTATGTAGCTAGGGATTTTCCCAAAAGTCCCCATAGTCAAAACAAGCCATGTATATCGATTCCAATTCAAGGGATTTACCCTCTCTTTGTTAATGACAATATCTAATTATGATAAAATAGTACAATGCGAGTCTTTCTTTTTATTCCTAAGAACAATTCATACAATTTATTTACTTGTTACTACATGTAATGAAGTCATTCCATCAAAAGTTTACAATAATATAATATTTGTTCTATTAATATTCTATGAGTACACATTAGATATTCATGTCAACTCTATATATTTTTTTTCTACATAATGATTGTATCTAATTTACTATTACTATCATTTTATTTGAAGAAGAGAATACACAAATTAGGCAAGAGTTGTGTTGAAACCTTGTCATGGGAGTTTGCAAAGGTTGTCCTTTAGGCCCTAGTATTAATTTACCCAAGACTTCCTTTTCCATGGCCAATTGGTATCATTCCAATTCTCTAGCCTATGGCAAGCTAAACTAGGTATACATTTATTTTTCTACGAGTTAAACTATGTATAAATTTAATTATCTTACCTTCAATAGTTATTTTGTATAGTAGCTTACAACAAACTATATTTTTACAGGTGAATAAGGATTACTATGTGTGTTTATATATTTATCCATCCAAAAAAGATTCTTTAATTTATTATATAATATCGTTTTGCATCTTTGCACACATTCAATTGTATTTTTTTGTTGAACAACCCAGCTAGACTAGAATATACTTGTATAAGATTTCCTTTTTAGAAACAAATTAAAGGCTATGGCATTCCTCCCAATAAAGAACTATGTTTCCAAGTAGTTCCCCCAAAGATCTAACTCCTGGTTCCCACGAGAACAAATAGTAGTTCTTTTCCCCTTTACATTTCCTTGACCCTTAAGAGCATCTTGCTACTGTTTGGGTATGATAAAGTCATTCTTTTGCAATATCCCTTTATATTTTATCCAACACGTTTTATCTCCAAAAATCCTTTTAAGTGAGTTCCACTCATGACATTTTTATTTCGAGTCATGTGTTTTCTTTGTCCTTTGCAAAACCGACAATTCAACTCTAGAAAAGAGGAGAACCTTTCTTTTTTACTTTTTTTATCTTGTCTCTTCTTGGGCTTAACTCATTCCTCGTGAATAGAAGTCTAATATGACATGTTAATAAAGTTTCAAGAATAAGAACATGAAAAACCAAATTTTCTTTTCTATTACTAAAAATAAATATTTACACTGTCATATGCCACATCTATGACACATCATTGGACCGAGTTTGACTTGTTAGGGGCATATCAATTAAAAGGTTCCTAATAAAATTTACCAAGGCTTATTACAATTCACTTTTGTAATTAGAGGCAACATAAGAACCTTGAAAAATATATCTTTAGAATGTTTGAAAAAGAGAGTTGTATATTTTTAAATGAATTATATGTTTTCTTTGAAAAATAATTCATTAAATTAAACACAAATATAAATCAAAGGATAAAAATTCAAGTCCACATTTGTATTTTTGAAATATATTTTGACTAAAATATTCCTAAACAAATTGAATGAAGATAAGTGAGTTAAAATACAAGATTCAAATACTTCCTATCTTTAGTTGGATATTATGTCTGTGTAAAATCATTACACAAAAAGGTAAGAAAGAACACAAAAAATAAACCCATAATAAAATTAAAAAACACATTTTAAAATGCTATGACTATAAACCAACAATTTTGAGCTAATCAATTTATAAAGTATAAATTTCTTGCAAATTATGGTAAGTGTTCTGTTGTATATTTTTTAAATGTATTGAGTAATTATGCTTGCAAAAATTTTATCATCGTAGTCATTTTTGATATTTTAGTTATTTTTATTATTGAAAATGTGCTAATTAATAGACGTTATGATCATTTGCAGAAATAAATGGAATGTTATTAAATTGAATATCAATTTGCACATAAAATAATTTAATACCCAAATTCAACTCATTCAAAGTGTAATTGCTATATATGATTTTTATGTTTTGGTAAAACCATTATATATGCACAAACACAAACATTTACATAGAATAAACTATAATCACAAACATTTGAAATTCTATTATAAAACATAAAATTGTAATTAATTATAACGTTATATTAATTATAAATAATTGTAATTTTGAAATACACACATTTAGTAGTTGTGGTTACCAAAAAGAATACAGTTTCATTAATGATGTCATGGTCATTTACTGAAATAAGTGAACTTTTATTAAATTTAACATATATAACTTATGCAAGAATTCAATTCATTCGAAGTGTAATTCTTGCATTGGATATTAATAGTTAGTCTAATTGTTTTTTGTGTTCAATAATATATAGGCATACAAACACAAACAAACAATACAATACATTACATAAAATAAAAACACAAATATTGAAAATTATATTATCATAAAACATGGATTTATATCTAATTATAAATATATAATGATTAAAAATACTTATAAAATAATTCGATTCTCAAAGATGCATTGAATAACGTTACTTACAAAATTGGATGTTGGACTGTACAAATATTTAGCAGAGACAACAATAACAAATAGACATTTAGTTAGAATGTTAGAAGCATGAAATAGAATATCTTAATATAAAAAATCCAAGCATAATTAATGATCTACTTATTGTAATCCAATCCAATAGTTTGTACAACAATTGGTCGACTAGAGTGAGCAAATAATTGCTCATGTAAATAAATTTCAAGATAAACTGATAGTTCAAGGGAATGAAAATATATCCACTATAATTAAAAAGGTTCACAAATAATTTTCCCAAGAAAAGCAAGAGTTCGAAAAAACATGATACCACAAAGCCAAATATTTTTAATATTTTCCCAATATATTTATCATCCACATGCAATCGGATATAAACTCAATAATTTCTAATTTGAGAATTGTTCTCCCAACAAGTAACTCAACCTCGAGAAAAGTCTACCCATGAGAATTAGGTTTTACAAGATAAAAATCTTAATCCCAACTACAACAGGAGTAGAGACAATGGTTTAGAGAAGGGAAGATAGTAAAAGTAAAATATGAGAGTGTTATTGATTATTTTCATGGAATTGTTAATAAAATGAAATAATTAGAACATTAATTACTAGTTGATCAACAATTGTGAGGGTACATATCACTAGCAGACATGGTACAATATTTGAAATATTTAGAATAATTTGATGCCCGTGAAGTATATTTGTATGAAAATGGTCTATATTTGGTCAAGAACTTCAAGTGCTTGCATCAAATACTTATCAAAAAAAATTAGATATGACTTCAACACCAACCCCTACAATAGCACAATAACCTTGGTCATCTTTCTAACAACATAGATTTAATTTCTTTCAGCCAAGCTTTTAGGATGTGGTCTCTCTTCTGGACAACAACATTACACTCATGAAATTGAAGTTGAATGTTCCAATAGGTCACCTAGGGAAGGGAAAACAAGAGTAATTCACATTTTAAATATTACATATGTAATTCAAGAAGTTCTCATTTCCCATGAAACTAGATCTGCTATTTAGCCAACCACCCTTATGGAAAAACTTGTATTTCCTTATAAGCATTTACATTTTTAATTTATGGTGTATCAAATTTTGTAACTATTTTGTAAGACTCCAAATGTTCTCTTCATTGTCACAAAGAAGGAATTAAGGGTAGGGGAGATGTTTGAGGGGCTAGTCAACATAGTTTACCATCCCAAATAATTCTAGAATTGATATTATAAAGTTGATCAAATTTCCAGCCGAGTCAACAGTCTAAGTAACACTTTGTTGGTTCTCTGCTACGTCGTTTCTCTTCTATTCCTATGTTCCTTATCTTCATGTGATTTTGTGTTTTCCTTTCTACAAGTAACCAATGGTAATTTCCTAGTATATATCATTTGTTTCGAAAATGCTTCAAATTCTTGGACAAGATATCAGATCTAAACTTTAAAGAAATTTCATGTACTTGAATGACTATATTTTTGCATAGAGGAAATCTTCCTAAATGTATTACATATCATTTAATGGTAGGATATTATGTGTTTCAAGAGGTATGTTCAGGATTCATGAGATTGTATCTTTCATTTCCAACAATGGAGAAGAAAGTGACAATTTAATATTTGAATTTAAGAGATTAATTTTAAATTAACTTGCATACCTCCACCTCCTCCTCCTCCTCCTACTCCTCCTCCTCCACATCCACCTCCTCCTCCTCCACATCCACCTCCCTCCTACTCCTCCTCCTCCTCCACATCCACCTCCTCCTCGTCCTCCTCATCCTAATCCACCTCCTCCTGTCCTTCACCTCCACCTCCTCAACCACCTTAATCTCCACCACCTTCTCCTCCTCCACCACCTTCTCCTCCTTCCCCTCCTCCACCACATACACATCCCCCGCAAAATCCTCCACCACCACGTCCACCTCCACCTCCTCCACCACCACCTACACATCCCCACCACCTCCTCCAACACCACCTCCACCTCCACCAACTCCACCTCCTCCCCTTCCTCCCCTCCACCTCAAATCCTTCCTTCGACAAACCCCAAAGAGAAATGTTTGCATGAATTTATATGAAGTCAAGATCGTAATCTCGGTTTTTGGATCTATGATTGATGTCTTCGTAACAATAATCTAAAAATTGAGTCCACCGCTGATATAGTAATAGCCTATATAGTAATTGAGGATTAATAATTATTTCGAAGTGCTCAGAGTTTGCATTGTGTGAACAAAAGTATAACAGAACACGAAAAGCATCCATAAGTATTTTTCATAGATGCAGAAAAAGAATTGTAAACAAATTCTCAACATTTCAAATGTGCAAACAAAATTATCTATAAACACTATACATAGTTGCAGGAAAAAATTATACACCCTTCTTTAAAACAAGGCTGAAATAAGATACATAGTTTCAAATGTACAAATAGAGTTATTCGCAAATGATATCCATAGTTGCAGAGAAAAACTATAAACCATACTTTGAAACAAGGTTTGAAAAAGAGGCACAATTGCATGGTTTCAAATATGCAAATAGAATTATTCACAAAAGATATCCATAGCTGCAAGAAAAAAATTATGAACCTTACCTTAAAATCATGGTTGTTCGAAAAAGAGCCATGATTTCAAATGTGCAAACAAAATTATCCATGAACAATATCCATAGTTGCAAAAAAAAATTATGAACCTTACTTTAAAACAAGGCTGGAAAAAGAGGCGTGGTTTTGAATGTGCAAACAAAATTATCACTAAACTATATCCATAGTTGCAGAATTTTTTTTATAAACAACACTTTAAAACAAGGATTCTGCAAACACAATTATCAATAAACCCTATCTATGGTTGCATAAAAAACATGGCTTCAAATGTGAAAACAAAACTTTCCATTGACTATGTCCATAGTTGCAGAACATTTTTATCACCAAGCATTTGAAACAAAGATAACAAAGATCCAAGAAGAGGTAAAACAAAGATCGAAGAAGAAGAGGCATGCGTCAAGAATGTTAAGTTAATTTGAATTGACACAAATGGCCTCCTTACCTCCAATGTGATTTGAAGTAGAGTTATGAAGTTCTAAGGGTGGATCGAAGACTTCATATATATTCACTCTGACCCTCTCCAAACAAAGATACAGAGGAACGTGGATGGAACACACGATCTTCATATATTCAGTATGCTCTCTCAACAAAGATACAAAGGCAACAACACTAGATCGAACACACAACCCTCTCCCAAAAAAGATACAAATACAGAGGTAACAACATTGTGAATCGAACACACCACCCTCTATCAAAAAAATACAGAGACACAGACAACAACATTGTGGATATTCAATTTGACAATTGGGCATATCTTGAAACAATTAGGCACATCTTGAAAAAATTCGAACAATTGCTATTTTGAAATCCGAAACGGCTATGAATAAACAGCACGAATTCGGATAGGCACCAATTCAAATTCTTCTACCAACTCTTGCACGAATTCGTATAGGCACGCATTCGAATTCTTCTACCAACTCTTAACTAAATGTTAGGGTTTAATTCAAGAAATACCAATTACAACCACCCAAAAAAGTAAAAAGTTACCCAAAAACCAAAAACTTACCTAAATTTAGAATGGGAAATATTAATTAGGTTAGTTAAATATATACGAACAAAAAGAAAAGTAACATTAAATTAAAAGAAAACAAACCAAAGTAAAAAATTAAAAGTTAAATTAAAAAACAACATGTAATTTCTTTTGTCCTAAAAGATTAACAATTTCAAAGTTAGAAAGACAGCATGGTTGATGGCAAAGCAAAAAAGTTAAAAGTTACATTTTAAAATAACATTTATTTGCTTTTAAAGTAAAAGAAAATGACAGTTTCAAAGTAAAACATAAAATATAAAACCTATTTCTACCTAAATTGTAGCTTGAAATTGTCATATAGTAACTTTGTTATAATAATTTTTTTACAAAATATCTTAAATGTGGAGGAACAATAAATTCAATCAAATCTACTTGACTTATAACTCTATAAACTAGTTGTGCATACAACCCTTTGTTCTCAATAACATTATGACTTTGTTGAATATGGATAATAGACTTGAGTTAGAGTATTCAAATTTTTCTTTTTGACATCTTTATATTTCGGTATATGTTGTCAATGGAGATACTTCATTCTCTATCTTTAAGTTCAATATAAGAACCAAAATTATCAAGTTAAAGGGTGTAGTTGGTATCAATTAGTTAAACTTTGAATTGAATATGTACTAGAAAAATCATTTACATGACTCTTACCATTGTTTTGTGCAAGCTTTTGTAGGATAAAATAGAGGTGACTACTCCACTATAACTTAACAGGTATCACAAACTTACAAAATCCAAGAAAATTATAATTATAATGCTTAAGATGGACCAACTAATCTCCAAAATTTGTTGTTCTCAAGCATTCCTATGGAGGCATGAATCACTTATTATTTTCTCTAACTAGAAATTATTACTTATCTTCAATTGATTCCTAAACATGTCCATATTGAAACAATCCTTGCAATTATCATTATCTTACATAACCAAATCCTAATTCAAATTATTAGAGAAAGTTTATTATTACATGGTATATTAACAAAATATAAAATGTTGTGCATGATATTTTTATGCATGATATTCTCTATACATATAGACTAATTTCTAAAATCTTATAATAATTATCTACGCTAATTAATGAAAATAAAAAGTATTATATATTCAGAGTTGTTTTCAACTAGGATTAAGACTTTGCATCAACACTAAAAATAGTTTACAACAA
>APFE030688061.1:11073-25997 GCA_000404065.3 Pinus taeda
ACACTAAAAATATTTTACAACAATAAAAGCTAAAAAACTATTTTTAAAATGTTATAAAATTCTTAGGGTTTAGGGTTTGGGGTTTAGGGTTTAAGGTTTAGGGTTCATAAGGGTTCAGTAAATGATTTTAGTAAACACTTAAAAGAAAGTTATAAAAAACTTTTTAAATTTCTATAAAATGCTTAGAGTGTAGGAATTAAGGTTTAGGGTTTAGGGTTTCATGTTTGGGGTTTAGAGTTTAGGGTTTAGTGTTTAAGGCTTATAATGCTTTAGTAAATTATTCTGATAAACATTGTAATAAAAGTTAGAATAATCCTTTAGGGTGGTTTTGCGCAGTGTTTATGGTTTATAAGACTTTAGTAAATGGTTTTAATCAAGACTTATATAAAATTTACAAAATTCCCTGTTAAAATGATATAAACTACTTAGGGTTAAGTGTTTATGGTTTGGCCTTTGGGGTTTAGGGTTTTGGGTTTATAAGACCGTCGTAAGTTCTTTTAATAAAGACTTAAATAAAAGTTCCAAAACTCTTTTTAAACTATTATAAAATGCTTAGGGCTTAGGGTTTTGGGTTTTAATTTTTGGTTTAAGGTTTAAGGTTTAGGTTTTAGGGTTTATAACACTTTAATAAATGATTTTAGTAAACATTTAAATAAAAGATACAAAATGGTTTTTAAAATGCTATAAAATTTTCTTAGTATTTAGGGTTTACACTTTAGACCTTAGGGTTTGGAGTTTGAGGTTTAGAGTTTAGGGTTTAGGGTTTATAACACGAGTAAATTCTTTTAATAAACACTCAAATAAAAGTTACAGACTACTTTTTAAAATGTTATAAAATTCTTACTGTTTATGGTTTAGAGTTAAGGTTTTGAGGTTTATTTTTTGGGGTTTAGGATTCATTAATATTCTGAAATAATGCAATGAGGATCCCTCCTCATTCTCTAAGAACCGTATAGTTTTGAAAGCCTTCCAACCTCTTGTGTGTTGTTGGGAAATTCTGGTAATATCATCTCCTTCTTGGAGCTAGCGAGCTCTAATCTTAAGCCTCTATGTTTCTTCATTTTCCTTTAATATCTTGATTTTCTCTACTTCTAGTTCGTGCTATATAGCTTTGATTCTAGAGAATCATACCCACCACTGTGAGGGTCTTCTAACATATCTAATTCAAATTCGATATTGTTGAGGGAATCCTCTTCCTTTTTTTTCTTTTCCTTTTCCCATTCTATCATCCTCTGCTTAAGGCGAATAAGGTTTCCATCCAGGTGCTTTGTCGATGACCTTATTTCAATCTCTGATCTATCCTGCCATACCTATCTAACAATTCTTTGAAATTCCTCATCCCTTAACCATGTCGAATTAAATTTTGAAAGTTTCCCACAGTTTTGGAGAAATACCTTCTACTTATAAAAATAGGTGACTGATGTGATATTCCTCCCTTAACTAACTTCACATTACCCAACCATTTCTATCTTATCCATCAATGGTTCCTTAATTAGGAATCTATAAAGGTGTCTTGCTAACATAGAATCCCCAAAACTTTTATTTCTCCACGTAAGTTGAATAAGTGCTAATTCTATATCAATAAAATTTTTATTCTCAAGTAGTTGTTCAAAAAAATTTGTGAGTGAATCTACATGTGCATGGCTTCCCAAGGAGTTTTCATGTCCCATGGAAAAATTTAAATCTCCCCCCAAAATTATATTGTCAGCCTACATAACTAATGATGCCATAAGAGCTTCCAAGAATGACATACTATTGTGACATGGTACATATATATTAAAAATCCTAATGTCAACACCAAATTAATTAGAAAAAACATCTGCCATTAGTACTCCTTCCCTCCCCCAAATATTTACTAACTTCATCAATAATTTTTTTTCCTACAACAATTCCACGAGATCTACCTCTCATGTGTAAGGCATGGAAATTCCATCCCGATTTCATATATTTTAATAGTGATGCAATTTTTTCACTATCCCCAAGCGTCTCTTATAGAAAGATCACATCAGATTTCTCCAACTCTAATAATCTCCCAAGGGCTAGTTTTTTTGTCATGGCTATCCAAGCCTATATAGTTAAAAGATAACCACTTCATAGAGAAACCATTTCAACGTTACCTTTTCCATAAGAACCCCATCAAGTGATAATTTTCTTCCTTTTTCTACATCCATACTAGCCTTACGAATGGATTTTGATATATATGAATACCCACCTCTAGAGGTTTTGGAAATATTTGGTGGTGATGACATACCTAAGCCTCACCCAAGCAACTATAAGTTGTTTGGACAAATATAAATAGAAAGCGGGGATAAGCAGAGAACTTAGTATTGTAAGAAGAGTTATTTACTTGAGTTACGAATTTCATAGTAAAGTGGGGATAAAAAAATATAATAAAATTATAATTTAGTTAACTTTTATTATTCCTTATTATTTGGATAATGTTAGATGTATAATTGGGTAAGTGTTTTGATGCTTCTCATGGATTAATTTGTATACAAGTAATTTAATTTATATGGTTGCGCTAGTTGAGAAAAAACCAGTAAAAGTTATAATTATGGGGGTGTAGTCTTGGTGAGTTGATTCTTGATATGGTACTGATGTGAAATACAACATTAACCCATCGGTAAAGACGATGTAAACAATGATATTTTAGTAGAAATCACTTTATGTATAAATACAAAATTGTTCTCAAAATGACAATGAATCTACTCTATAGTGGAGATGCATAGCATGCATATACATTTATATATGTCAAGTACATAATCTAAGGTTCAGTGAAAAGGAATAATTTTTTAAATCATATAGTGCTTTAGATAAATTATAGTTATTTGGAAAATACAAGGATGCAAGTTTGGAGAATAGTTTAGTCGAAGGAATACATTCTTTTAAACATGAATTTCCATTATTCTAAGATGAACTTTTAGTTTTTCATCTAAAACTATACTAAAAAATTCAGAAAATATATCTAAACATACAAAAAAAAAGAAGAGCAAGGCCAAGCAAGAAGCAAAAAACAATCAAAATTCTTTCTACACTTCAAACCATACGAAGAGGAAGGCGAGGGAGGAAGAAAAAAACAATCAAAATTCTTTCTACACTTCAAACCATACAAAGTAAAGTGTGCATGTTATTTTGGGAAGAAAATTCTCTACCAAAAAATTTTAAACACACAAATCCAATAACCAAAATAAGATAAATTATCTCATTCCCCATAACAAAAATATGTAAACACACTAGTAATTCACTATTTTTCAAATATTTAAAACCTTTAGTATTAAAGTAGCTTTCAAATATTTAAAATGTATTTAAATAATCAATATTAAAATGAGATAACACATTTTTTAATAGAAATTTACATAACTTTTGCATAATTATATAATTAAATTAAGTAGTAAATGTTAATAAATTATCAAATCCATAATAAATATCAAAACATTTACAGTCATAATTAATCTCACGTTTGGTAAAAATTTTAAACTTTAGAAATTAAATAATCTTTTTATGATTATTATTATAAGTTAAACATATATTCCTTAAGACAGACAGATGGAAAGAAGATTTTTATCCATGAAGATTTATATCCATTTTATTATAGAGTTTTTTCTTAATCTATAAATAGGTGTATATTAACAATAATCCACATCTAAAAAACAAATAAACTCTTTCATATGAAACTTGGTCAAATGATATTTTGTTAATTAATCAATTTAAATAAAATGACAAAAAAAACATAACTACCTTCATATAAAAGTCATTGTTTGACTTGTGTATACTACTAATTTTTTTTATCAAATACTTAATGGTCCTACCATAAATTTAATAATAATCAATAATAAGATTAAAATTTTGGAATCCCTATTACACTTTAAAAGAAATAAGTTTATCGATATAATTAAGTTTAACTTCATCTTAATTTAATTTAAGTTACCAATTACCTTTGAAATGGGTGAACATATAATTTCATATAAAAAACTTACCATTTTCAAATTAAAAAATTCATAACAACTGAGAGGTAAATTTACTCAAAATTGAAACCTAAATGAAGACATGCTATATATATTATTGAATATTAAAACCTAAATGAAAACATACTATATACATTATTGAATACATAAATATAGAAGAAATAGATCACTTCTAATAATCTTGAAACATTGATTATTGATGATAAAAAGCACTAAACTAGAAAGAAAGTATCTATTGTTATGGAATAACATTGTTAAAATAAAAAGCACTAAACTAGAAAGAAAGTATCTATTGTTATGGAATAACATTGTTAAAATATAACTTCAAATAAAAAAAACCTTATAATTTTCAATTAAAAAAATAAATAAAACTTAAAGAGCAATTTAATTTTACCAGTGTTGAACCAAATTTCTTAAACCTTAAATTCATATTCAAATTCAAACTTGAAAAACATCTTCCGGCTATTTTGTTATAGACGTTGTGGTAAACGTGCTCCGCTCCTTCAACGGATCACAACGTTTTTTAACCAACAGATTTGGATTTTTTGTATTTGAGTTTTGGAAGTGTTTTCTCTGATGGCTATGACTGTGTTGTGCATCGGTGCAATGTTAAGGAATTTCGATGTGATGGTTGTAGTTCATTTGGACTTTTCTGTTGTGCATCCATGCAATTTTAAAAAATTTCGATGTGATGGCTGTCGTTCATTTGGGTTTTTCTGTTTTGTAGGTTTTGATCTGAATTTGACCAAGAAGATCAGTGAGAAGGGATGCATGGATGTATTTACAATGGAGAAAGGGAACCAGACAACTGTAATACTGATATTTGTGAGAACCATGATAGCTATGTTTCTTGTATTTAGTTTATATTAATATTCATGAGTTATTCTTTGGTTTTGTGTGCATCTATTGAAGTAGAATTTTTAACCGTACCAGTCTTTGTTATTTCTCTCTCTATCTCATTACTCTCTTAAATCTACTATGTACTTTAATCTTTTTTCTCTCTCTTCTTAGTCCGCTGGCAATCCCATTCCTTTTTTATTTTTAGTTTTATTTTGATTTTCTGGCTCTGTTCTCTGTTGGCATTTATTCTCGCTCTGTCCTTTCTATTTAGTTTTCGATCTTCAACCCTGCTCTATTCTGTTCTCTGTGGGAATTTATTCTGACTCTGTCCTTTCTATTTAGTTTTAGATCTTTAACCCTGCTCTGGTTTTTATGAAGAGTCGGTTTGTTTCATCAATTCCAATGGTAAGAATTTCCATGTGGATGGCTCTGGTTCATTTGGGTTTTTGTGTTTTGTACGATTTGAGTTTTTGTGTAACTGATATTTGTTACAATAGTGATTGCCTATGATAATGTTTTTAAATTCTCTCTGGATTTCTTTCTGTGTAGTTTTCATCGTGAATGATACTAAGTTTATGTTTCTTTAGTTTTCTTTCATCGTGAATGATAATGTTTCTTGAATTAAAATAGTTGAATTAAAGAAACCTCCATTATTCTCAAAGCAAAAACCCAGTCCATTCATCTCAATTTTATTATACCATTTTCCTTCTTGTCTCCTAGGCTCTACAGTTTCTTCTTAATTCATTTCAGTCGTTATAATCTCATTGAATTAAAATTATTGGCTCGATCGGTTTCATTGTTTTATGTTGCATCTTATGAATCAGAGAAATACAAACCTCCTTGGGCTTCAATTACAATTACAATTCTATTTCCTCTGAGCAAATATTCTTCTCCAAATTATTCAAGGGATTAGTTTCAGTGTTTTATGTTGCATAGTGTGAAGCAAAGCTATACAATTACAATTACAGTTCTATTTCCTCTGAGTTTTACTCTCAAAACACACCCCAATCTTGTAATTTCAGCTAATATTCTTGAGTGTTTCCATGGAATTTTATACTCCCCAAATTTCAACTTGATATTCCTAACTATTTAGAAAATAATAGCCCGTGATTTGCAAAGATGAGTTCTCAATAATAACTAGGTATGGAAGAAATTATGAGTCATTTTCAGTAACAATAATGAATAATTCTTCACATCTAAAATTTAAGTGTAAATCAAATCTTTTGGCATACTTACTTTTAATTGATGTTTTTTGTAGTGTGTCCTTAGCATTTTGATTCTATAGATTATACTATTCCTTAATTTTTAATTGTCTTTCAAATATAAATAGAAGTAATTTAGAATATTTATAAATTAATAAAATAATAAACATTGTTCTTGGACCTGGACTCAGAGAAGAAAATAGAGAAATTAGAGAATTCCTTAAATACATAGAAGAATAATTAGATTTTATTTAATAATTATTTTTTCCCAACCTTCTAATAACTAGAATGTCAAACCACAAGAAGAGTAAGGTATTTTCAATTAATATTTTCAATATTTTATGTTAAATATGTCAAAGCCATATGCCTTTACTTTGTCATAGGTGTAGTTTGTATCCATCCTCTAAGCTCTGCTCTTCATGGAAACCTAATCCTTTCATTTCAGTTTTAGTTAATATATTTAACACTGTAATGATTTAGTTTTATGAGAGTGGTTTTTTTACTGATTTTTTTAGTTGGGCTTAATTTATTATTGTAATTTTATTGTTCCAATTTGTATTTCACTCCTTTCATATTATTACATTTATTTATTGATTTAGTTTATCTCTGTGAAAGTTTGTGGTTTTATTTAAATTGGTTTCTTACTTTTACATTTATATGTCTGTGAGTTCTTTCTTGATTAAAAATATAGTTGACTTAACCTATGCCTCTCAGAATGGATGGGCCCTCCAATTATATTTTTTAATTTTACAAATATATTTTTCATTTAGAAATATATTTTTTGTTTATGTCTTATAAGATATGGTACATTTAATTTTTTTTATTATTGGATTTCTCTAAATGAATTTCAATTATATTTTTATATTTTACAAATATTTTTTTCATTTAGAAATATGGTATTTATTTATATCTTATAACTAATGTTACATCTTCTTTTTACATTAGAATTAAATTCAATGTATTTTAAATTGTATATTCATACATTTAATTTATTCTAACTAAATTTTGTTATATTTGAATTTTTATTAATGGTATTTAATTTTTTTTTTTTTGAATGATTTCTTTATTAATGTTGTTTAGTTTAATTTAATTTTTCAAATGATTTTCAAATTTAAATATTTAATATGTTATTTAAGTTAAGCACTATATTTATTAATGGTACAATGATGTATGATATATTTTTTTAATTAAAATAACATAATGTACAAAGGAAAATGTTTGAATTTATATAATATAAAGTGATAATGCTCTTACATTTGAATATTTATGATAAAATTAGATTGTAATGTAAATATTCTTTAAGATTTCTTTTGAATATATATTTTATTAATATTTTCAACTACAACATCTTTATATATAAACTTTTAGTAATCTACATTGTGTTAGACTAGGCAAGACTAAGATAGAGTGGAGACTAGGCTACACAAGGATAGATTAAGTTTAAGCTAGGTTAGGAAAGGCTAGGTTAGGTTAGGCTAGGATAGGCTACGAAATGTTTAGGCGAGGTTAGGTTAGGTAACGTTAGATTTGGCTAGGTTAGCCTAGGTTAGGTTAGGTTATGCTAGGCTAGGGTAGGCTAGGTTAGGTTAGCTTAGGCTTGGTTGGGCTAGGGTAGCTTAGGTTAGGCTAAGCTAGGTTAGGCGAGGCTAAATTAGATTAGGTTAGGTTGCGCTAGGATGGTGTGGGCTAGGATAGGCTAGAGTATACTAGAGTAGCATAGGTTAGTTTAGGTAGCTAGGTTAGTCTAGGCTAGAGTAGGTTAGGCTAGATAAATCTACGTTAGGGTAGAGTAGGCTAGGCTAAGCTAGAGTAAGCTAGGGTAGGCTAGAGTAGTCTTGGCTATGCTAGGCTAGAATAGGCTAGGTTACGCTAGGAAAGAGTAGGATAGGCTATGCTAGGCTATGCTAGGCTATTCTAGAGTAGGCTAGGATAGGCTCTACTAGGTTATAGTACGAGAGAGTAGGCTAGGGTATAGTAGTTTAGAGTGGGCTAGGCTAGAGTGGGCTAGGTTAATCTAGGCTAGAATAAGTCAGGCAAGGCTAGCCTAGAATAGGCTAGGGTAGGCTAGAGTAGGCTAGAGTAGGCTAGGCTAGGCTAGGCTAGCGTAGGTAGAGTGGGCTAAGCTAGGCTAAGTTAGAGTAGGTTACGGTATATTAGGCTATGCTAGGCTAGGCTAGGCTAGAGAAGTCTTGAGTATGTTAGGCTAGAGTCAGTTAGACTACGCTAGAGTAGGCTAGGCTAGAGTAAGTGAGGCTAGGCTAGGCTAGGCTAGTTTAGGCTAGGGTAGGCTAAGTGAGGCTAGGTTAAGCAAGGCTAGTTTAGGCTAGGCTAGAGTAAGTGAGGCTAGGTTAGGCTAGGCTAGAGTATATTAGGGTGGGTTAGGCTAGGTTAGGCTAGGTTAGGTTAGGTTAGAGTATGTTAGGCTAGGATAGACTAGGTTAGGTTAGGTTAGGCTAGGATAGAGTAGGTTAGGTTAGGTTAGGCTAATTTAGGCTAGGGTAGAGTAAGTGAGGCCTCACTATCTCTACCCCTCACTATCTCTCCTTCCTTATATGGTTTTCTAACAACTGCTTCTACTCTCTAGAAATTGAACTTCCTAAGGAAATTGAACTCCACAAGTGTCTCAAGTGCGTTCTCCATCTACCCATCCACTTCTTCTTATAGTCCTCTATTGGAGTACTAATGACCAAGATTTAAACTCAATCAAGGGCCAAGATCAATTCCTAGTTGATATATATGATTTTCTAGATAATTCACACCATATCTCAATTAATTTTAATTAATTAACCTATTTTCCTAAGTTTAGACTTAGGAAACATTAAAAAATAGGTTAATAATTGAATTAAGAGATTTGTAGGTGGAATTTCCATAAATGATTTTTGGGTTATAGAGAAATCTTGTATTTTGGCCTCTCTATAAAGTTTCCATACTATAACACCTTTAATTATACAAAAACTAACATCAGGGAGCCACTTATAACACTTGTAATCATTGTCAATGGGGAACTCAATGCTACTACCTATGAAAAATCAAAGTGATTATCGGCAGGCAATCATGGTCAGCCTAGAACTACATCAGAAAACACATCTCAACATGAAATCCAATAAAAAAAAGTAATGTCCTATGGGACACTCTCACCTCATGTCTATGATAATGGGGAAGGTCCTATGGGACACTCTCACCCCAAGTCATCTGATAGGGGAGCATACATCTTCCACACTTTGTTGATATTCACAACACTGCCCACCAAGAGTCATGTGGTAGAACACCTTTCATAATAAGGTTGGGAGAAATACCTAACTTACCAAAGGTAAGTATCACACACCTCCAAGCCCTCTCAACCCATTCGCCAAGCGGGGAGTGAAAATTCCAACAATCCCAACTTGTGGGTATGATGCAAACTGGGATATACTGTGCTAGACGAAGATAGGGGATAAACATATTCCACCCTGTAGGTAACAGATAGGGATACTATCCTATTGTCTAGAGATCCCTTAACCTAAGGAGCCCTTCATCTCAATTCCACACCATGTGAGCTCATACAGGGGGGAATATTTGGCTTAGTCTCCTAAATCAACCCTTCCCTCTATATATGAGAAACATATCAACATGATCATATCTATTACTGATTTAAACATCTCAATGAATATTTCAATCACACTACCTCATATATTACCAAGAGTAGTAGTCCTCTAATTTCTTGTTCATGCAGTTCATCAAATCAAATATTATGTTAGAATAAATGCATGCCACAAAAGGATATCGTATTCATCCTACCTTTGATAGAGGCAGCAACCACAAGCCTAATATTATCTCATATAGTAGCATTGTCTCAACACAAGGAGATATATCAATCCTAGCAATATACAAGATTTTCTACCAATCAAATCCCACTTTTTATTATCGTCAAGTATCATTGTCATATCCAAAACCTTTTTAAATAACTCTCCAAAGAGATCCCTTAAGCAAATTGCAGGACAACTAGCCATGCTAGCAACAATGTACTCAACCTCAGCCACACTTAAGGCTAAAGACTCCTATTTCCTTTTCATGAAAATGGCATGACAGTCCCAAGATAAAGCAAGACCGAAATGTTATCTTTCTGTCAATAATTCTCTCCATCCTAGTCATCATTAGTGTATATCTGCAATCATACATCCCTAGAAGTATATGTCAAACCAAGATTGATCATCCCATATGAATATCGGAAAATGTGCTTTTCGGAAACCCAATGTGTAAGAAGTGAGCTAATCATCAATTGACTCAGGTTATTCTCTACAAAATATATCTCTATATGGGTGTTCACAACGAATAGGTTTAGCAATATATTTTGCATAGCTTCTTGAAATTCAATCAGAGTTTCGAAGCATTTTAATTTCCTTGTTCCAAAGACTCTTCAATAGCTTTATCATATATATTTTATTTTCCAAACTTCAAAAAGTAATTCATCAGGCCAAGATTCATTTTTTCAAACTTCAGAGGCCAACTCCCTCTTACCTTGATCATTAGAGTCCCATTACCTATCAAGAATACACCATCAACATATTAAACCAAAATCAATGTCATAACTTAGATCACTTTGAAGTAGATGTTTGGATCGACATATCTTCTTGGCTTCACCAGGTAATTGTTAATGCAGACATACCAGGCTCAAAAAGCTGGCTTCAAACTATACAATGCTATTTGCAAACATTATATTTATCAAACCAATATACTTAACCTCACACAAATCAATATTGTGCAATGGAATCAATTAAGTCATCTTATCAAACCTTAGATTCCAAATCAAAACTATTCAAAAAATTTTATGCCAATATCGCTATGACAAACTGTTCAAGGAAAATGTCAAGTAGAGATAACATCCAAATACCCAGTTACAACCTTATATGTTTCCATGTCAAAAATTGTTATTTACAAAGAAATATCATGCCAAACTTGATCAAGCCATCCTCATGATCATAATATAAATAGTTTTTGTCACTAGATGAAAATGCATACACCGAGGATAATTCATATAAGTTTCATCCATTCATTGTGAGATAATTGTATACTGAATTAAAATTGTTTATACTTCAATTAATGTGCTAAAGACGAAAGGTTCTAGTCCAGAATCATTTATGAATGTGGGGGATCACTTATCCCACCAATTCAAATAAGTCATACCATCATCATATCAAGGAAAATTTCCACTATCAAGTAGGAAATCTAATTAAAAACCTGATTTTTTATCACTATGGATTCAAGCAATCCATAAGTCCAAAAATATTTATAAACTATCAAGAATTATGTCAATATTTTAAGGCATCATCAATTATCTAAGCCAATATTTCTCATCATCTATTTTGAGTCAAGCCAATAAGCCAAATCTTTTCAAACCCTTGCAACTGTTATCAAATATTGTCATATACTAGCTCAAATGACTAGGTCAAGGAAAACAACATACTGATATGCATATTTCAATCTCCTGCAAACATAATATTAGCCAAGAAATTCACATTTTATATTATAATTCAAACTTTATATAGATCCTAAAACTTCCCTACTCATGAAAATTTTCATTATTTACTCCACGTATGTAGGTCTTTCATACTCCTAGTGCACTCCTGGTCTCATAAGATTTTAGTTTTATAGGCTCAAATACACACATATACCTTATTCCATGCAGTTGAGAGGATTATAACTGCACCCTTAATCCATTATCCCAACAGTTCAGACTTAGACTAGGAGACACCTTCTCTTCTCATATCATAACTTGCCAAAACTTCTTTAACAATATTAGATGGTTATTGATGACCAGAATTAATTCCTTCAACAATCAAGTGTCTTCTATTCATTTTCTGCAATTAATAATAGGTGTACAAATCTCATGGAGAGTTTCTCCCTCTGAATTAGAAGCCACTTTAGTCATCATCATTCGAGACATCAACTTGTCTATCATAAAGTTGTCTGACATCAATAAAATTTTCAAATTATGAAGTGAAACTATATTAGGTTTTTTAGAAATTTATGCATCATATTGATAGCATATCAACATTAGCTACTTCATCATCATATATGAAGATGACATGAAACATTCATTAGAAGTTAGTGGAAAATAATTAGAATAGCTAATAGGAGTATACTTCAAGGATCATAATCACAAGATCACTTATTTATCACATTATCCAACCATTAAGACAATGCATCCAGATTTACCACATTGTCAAATTTACTAAGCTTATCAAAACCTAACAAGAGGGTCTTCAATATCAATCTTATTGTTACACTTTTATCATCAAGGTTACCATGCTTATCAAAAGCATTAACAATAGTATCAAGTCATCATATGCTAAAATTGATTCATATAGGAAGCTTCATAAAATCAAGAAATCCACCATGTCTAAAATATAAGATTCTTTCTAAATATCAAGTGTACCAATATATCACATGTACTAGAGATCATACTTACATTTAATATGCATCCATGAGTCATTTATGAAGTTGATGCTATTTCCATACCCTAAACCTCGACTTGTCCTCCAATATTGCAGCTAAATCATGACATTGAAACAATACACCATATATACTTTGTAGTATTCATATACCTATGCACTTTGTATCTCTTATCTTTTATTAATAGCGGGATCACTTTTTCAACTTTTCTTCACGTTTGTATTTCCTTTTCTAGTAGTAGATTTCCTCCTTTTGTACTAGCTTTCTTTTCCTGCACTTTAGATGATCCTCGAGAAGGATTTTCTTATCACATCTCATTTATAGATTAGAATCGTTAGATACTAAAAAATTCATTCTAAGAAATAATGAAATCCATAAATAAAAACAAGAATACTATGACAAAGAATTAACATAAATATAAAAGGTACTTAGGTTTTAAGGAGAAGTGGTCATATCCCTCTTGAACCAACCTTCAAGAGTCATTACTGTCTGTTATCCATGTAACAATGATGCCTTCAATGATTCCATTGACCTCATCAACAACCATGCCTCATTGAGGTTATCCAATCTAGGGCTATACTTAAATATGTCACAAGTGTTAGCACAACTTCTCATTGATCATGTTGGTGTTTCAAAACAACAAAAATCAGGCCTTTATCTTATGCTACGGTTTCTTCCAAACCCTAACCTTAATATATCCATCAAACCATAATAACAAAATTGCCTATGGTTTCCTTCAAACCCTAGTATTCTTTTAGGTCTCCTCCATCTTCTCTTCCTCTCATCATTGGTGATTTACCAAGAGTGATCTCAATGACTTTTGTTTAATCTAGCTCTAAAACAATGTTAATTTTTCTTAGGGCTATATTTTCATTTGCTTTAGATTATTTCATTTCTTCATTTACATATTAAATTTACCCCGCAATATCATAACATTATTCAGTTTTACAACATTATTCAAAAACATATGTAATTATATAGAAAGAACAATATCATCATCAATGCTTCAAAACCTAAAGGAACAATATAAGAAAATAATTCACACATAGAAACACCACGATTGGTCGGAGTTCAGGAAAAACCCCACAAGGGGGCAAACAATTTCAAATTTCTCTTCTTATTAGATTGTCACCGAATGTTTCAGCAAAGAGAGAGTACAATGATTCATATCTTCAACCACAAAACCGTCAAGAAAAATCAACTAAACAACATCCAAGAGATGAACCCAATAATGCTAATAATCAAAACCATGATTCAAAATCTTATGGTAAACTATCATCAACTATTAGAATTTTCAGTCAATTGTTGTCAATTGTCAAAATACAACCCTAAGTTCTAACCACATGAAGAGAGAGATGTGTGTGCGGTTTAAACCCTCCAACTGCACTCTTGATCCTATGTGCTTGTAGTTGCAACCAAAAATATGATGTAGAATCCTTGCAGATGAGAACTAAAAATTCTAATCACATGTACAAGCTTCAGACCCTACAGTTTCAAACCTGCAAAAACCAATCTCCGTGAATTACCTCAGACCTGTGCAAGCGAAACCAAAGGAAGAAGAATGATTTATTATCTCTTAATGAGGGTCACTTGACTTGTATTTATAGCCATGCAAGGGTGTCTAATTTCCTTTTGGGTCGAAGTGACCTTTTTGTGCACATGGGGTTTTCCATATAAAAATATATTTTTCCTCAAACAAATTAAATTCTCCCAAGGGATAGTAGGGTTCTTCCTTCATGAGGAAGGTTATCGAAAAGAGGGAATTTCTCCCTAATCTAACAAAATTAACATATAAGGGAAAATTGGAGAGAGAGAAAGAGAGGAAACGAGGGAAGAGAGAGAGAGAGACAGAGACAGACAGACAGACAGATAGACAGAGAGACAGAGAGAGAGAGAGAGAGAGAAGGAGAGGAGAGAGAGGGAGAGAAGGGAAATAGAGAGAGTGGGAGGGAGACATGGAGAGAAAGGTGGGAGAGACAGAAGGAGATATGGAGGGACATAGTGACATAGTTGGAGGGTAGAGAGAGATAGAGAAATTGACAGGAGAGACAGAGCCAAGCTAGAAATAAAGGGAGAGAGAGGAAGGCAAAAAAGAGGACTTGAGAAATAAAAGGAGAGAGGAAGGGAGACAAAGACAGAATTGGAAGAGGAGAGAGAGGGAGTTAAAAAGAAATACATAAAGAGAGAATGATGGAGACAGGGAGTGAGGGAGGGAGTAGAGTAGGAAGGAAGAGAGAGTGAGAGAATGAGAGAGAGAGATGTAGAGATTGATCCAACCTAGATATGGTATGTGTGTATAAAAACTATCCTAGATCCATATTAACCCCAAATATATCAAGTTCTGAGAGGGATCCAATCTCTTGAGGTGAAAACCTCTTTTTTCAGTGCAAAACTTGAGGAAATATATGCACCTCAAATGATTTGATTTCTCTCGTCAGTTGATAAATCTCTGGATAAGATCAATCTAGGTTGGTGTAAGTTATAT
>APFE030688075.1:0-24469 GCA_000404065.3 Pinus taeda
AAGTAATGCATGAGACCCATGTCTTTCATCTTGAACTCTATTGCAAGGTCCTGCTCGCAAGACATGATCAACTGACCATCACCTGTCAATATCATATCATCAACATAACGAAAAATGATCAAATTCTTACCTTCTACCATGATGTGGTATAGGTTTGCATCTGCTTCACTCTTTGTGAAGCCCAACCCGATGAAATAGCTGTCAATCCTGGTGTACCAAGCACGAGGTGCTTGCTTCAGCCTGTACAAATATATCTTGAGTCGGCACACATGTGACTCACGATCAAAGGTCTCAAATCCTTCTGATTGTTCTATGTACACATCTTCCTCAATCTTTCCATTGAGGAATGCAACCTTCACATCCATCTGATGGATCTTCAACCCATCAGTGTTGATAGCGCCAACATCGATCTCATAGATGAGTATCTTGGTACTGGAGAAAATGTCTCATCATAGTTGATATCCTATACCTGTGAGAAACCACGGGCAACAAACCTTGCCTTATGTTTCTCCACACTACCATCAGCTGCTTGCTTTACCTTGTAAAGCCAACGAGAACTCACCATTGACTTGTTCTCTGGTCTTGGAACAACATCCCAAACACTGTTCCGAACTATGGAGTCATACTCCTCCACCATAGCATCAACCCAAACTGGTTTCTACACTGCTTCCTCGAAGGAAGATGGTTCGGTCTATATACATTTCCCAACAAGGGCCATGTAACTAGTGTACCGCTCAGGTGACCTCCTCTTTCTGCGCTAAGAAGATGGCTCTCCCACATTCTCTTTCACATCCATCAACAATCTGTCAGCTTCCCTTGAGCATGTCTGCCCATCTCTGGAAGACTCTGCATGAGTGGATGTCTCCACTCCTAGATCCTCTGCATGCGGTTGCTCCGTATCAATCTGAGGCTCCTCCTCCTTAGGAACGAAAAGTTCCTCCTTTGCATGCATCTTGAGCTCCCTCTCAAGAGAAAATCACATGGCCTTCAACTCATCGAACTTAAGATCTTTGCAAACCATTGTCCTCTGACTGGTAGGAAAATACACCCAATAGTTGTGGGGAGTATCAGTGTACCCCACAAGTATCCCCAACTCTGCTGTTAGCTCTATCTTTTTTCCAGGCATCTTTGGTCACATGGAAAAGTACCGATGAGCCAAAGATCCTAAAGTGACTCACATCTAGTCCTTCCCAGCGAAAGCCTCCTCTGGTGTCTTCATCCCAAGAATGTGATGCAGGCTTCTATTCTGCAAGTATACCGTTGTATTGCATGCCTCAGCCCACAAATGAAGTGGTAGGCCTTGGTCATGCAACATCGCCCGAGCTGCTCCCACAATCATTTTGTTCTTCCTTTCGGGCATCCCATTCTGATGTGGGTTATGGGGTGTTGTCAACTCCTATTTAATTCGTTTTTTTGCACAAAGGTCCTTAAACTCTTGAGAGACATACTCTCCACCATTGTCACTTCGCAAGGCCTTGATCTTCTTTCCAGATTCTTTCTCAACCAAGGCTTTGAAATCACAAAACCTTGAGAAGGTTTGATCCTTCTTCTCCATGAAATATATCTAGCATCTACGAGAAAAGTCATCAATGAAAATAACATAGTACCTTTGTTTAGCGGTGGAGGTTGTCGAGAATGGTCCACACACATCTGTATGAACTCACTCCAAGATTGCTTCAGCTCGACTGTCTCAATTTTTCATACTTACCCAAGGTACAACCTTTGCATGTGTCGACTTGCTCAAGTTTACCCTTGGGAAGTCCGATAGAAATCTGCTGCATGATCTTCAAGGCCCCATGGTGCAAGTGGCCCAATCTTCTATGCCATAGCTCGACAATATCTTGGCTTTGCACCAACTCTGCTTTGCAACTCAATGCAACACAATCATCTACCTCCAGCTTGTAGAGATTCTTTACTCGAATCCCAATCCTCTTGGTTTGACCCATGGCGATGTGTCTTAAGGATGCCTTTCCTTTATTGAAGACTACATCATAGCCTTTGTCTTCTAACATTGCAACGGATTCCAGGTTCTTCTTTAGTTCAGGCACATACTTTACATCAGTTAGGGTGAGAGGAGCTCCATGATCCCTCTGAAACACAACCGTGCATTCACCTAAAACACGGTACTTTCCATCATCACCCATCTCTATGCGCATCTGGAGGTCCTTCTCCTCCAAGGTACTGAATAAACTCTTGTCGCTATTCATGTGGAATGAGGCTCCATTATCTAGGTACCAAACACAACCCACCATCGATGAAACCATGCATGCGATGAGGGTAAAATCCAATTCGAACTGTGAGGCCAGTGCCTCACCATCTGATCCTTTCAAGGATCCCTTCTTGGATTTCTTCAGTGGACAATTTGTTGCATAGTGGCCCACCTCATGACAATTAAAGCATCACACTTTAGATTTGTCAATATTCTTCCCACCATGGGAAGAACTCGATTTGGAATGGGAAAGCTTCCCTTTCCCTTTCCTCGTCTTACTTGCTAAGACTAGATTTTCTTCATCATCAGCTTTGATGAAGAACCTTCTCTAGTGCTTCTCCTGATCTCCTCCTGCATCAGATCTGACCACAGTCATTCCCAATCTGGCAGTTTCTCTCTTCCATTCACCGAGTCTTGGTAGATATGCCATCTCTTAGGAAGATCGAGGAGAGCAAGACTCACCATGTCATCATCGGCTATCGTGATTCTTACACTTCCAAGCTCATCCCTGCAAATGGTGAGCTTGCTCAGATATGTAGAGATCGTGTCGCCCTTTTCACACTTGATTTTCCGAAGCTTGTCTTTCAGCGCCAACTTCCTCGGACCGCTGCTATTCTAATATAGATCCTTCAATGTCTTCCACATTGAAAATGGTGTATCCTTCCCATGGAGACTCGAGACAATATGGTCTCGAACTCCCTCCAGAAGAATCCTTCTCGCTCTAGGCACACATTTCTTCCATTCTGCCAATTCTTAGGCATTAGCTGCTGCTGGCTTGGGGACTTCTTGATCAATGAAGTCCTTCAAACTGTTGTCCTCTAATACCGCTTCCATGTGATCCTTCCAGGCTATATAATTTGAGCTACCATCTAGAGCATACTCGAGTCTCAAGCCATTGAACACCATTGGTGAACTTTGAGATGTGATAAGAATTCGATTTCTACAATCAAGAACTTCAAACTTCTAACCTCTCCCTTATTTGTATATAGTTCTCTACTTTGATCACCTTTGCTCTGCTACCATGTAGAAATTTCTCTATATAGCAGCCAACTCTGATACCATGTAGAAATTTTCACTGTAGATCACCTAATAATGCAATGTAACTAAAGAAAAATACTTGATCTACTTCTACTATAAAACTTTGCAGAAGCTTAATCGATTTGAGCAAGATCAAGCAGAACACATATAACAAAGAAGAAGAATCAATACACATGAAACACAAAAGAATACTCTGGGGAAGGCCTCAGCTAAAAACCCCGCTATTTGTATTATCATACAAGTGGAAATATCTCAGGATTACACAAAGCTTTAGCTCACAAGCTATCCAACTCTCAATACAATCCCTCACTATTGCTCATAAACAAAATAGACAACACATATGCCTTCCTTTAGTCCTCCAAGCCTCCTATTTCCTTGGGTAGTTTCTCCTGGGTCCTCTAGCTGCCACCTGTGTGATTCTCACTTCATCAATCAAAGGGATAACTGTTGCATGTCTTCACATAGACTTCATGTTTGATTTGCTCCAAATAATTAACTCAAGATGAATTAATTAATTATTTTACAAACAACTGCTAAGATCAAATTTGAATTTGAATTCTCAATTTTAATTTAGGGACTAAGTAAAATTGGAATGTATCCTGAAATGCTATTTATAGCAATGCTATTTTTAGCATTCCTTCTTGTTATTTTCAACATGTGGCATCTTACAAGGTAGGGCGTGTCAATGTGATAGGCATGTTGTACATGATGGAAAAATAACACCTACATCATCAAGAAAGATGGTCAGGATTTTGTTCTGAATCTGAATGAAAGATAAAGAAGAGGATAGAAGGTATTTCGAGAGTGTGTTTAATTTCATGGAAGAGATTCTTGAAAGATCTAAAGAAATACATTATGCTATTGTTTCCTACCCAACATAAAACATGACAGTAGAAAAGGATGAAAATCTACCCATATAAATTCAAGCATTGATAGATGAATATGCAAATATAATGATGAAGGAATTGCCAGATGGACTACCATCAATAAGGGAAATCAATCATTGCATGGATTTGATTCTAGGCTCAAGCCTGTTGAATAAGGAAACATATAGGATGATGCTTTAGGAGAATGAGGAAATAGATCAATAAGTTTAAGAGTTTTTGGACAAAGGGATGACTAGGGAGAGTCTCAGTCCTTTTGTTGTTCCTATCATATTGATACCAGAGAAAGGAGGTGCATGAATAATGTCTATAGATTCTTGACCAATTAATGAGATTACTATCAAATATAGGTCTCCATTTCACTATATGGATGATTTAATGGATTGTTTGAGTGGAGTAAGGTATTTCACAAAGATTGACTTAAAAAGTGGGTACCATCAAATGATAATTCATGAAGGGATGAGTGGAAAACAAAATTAAAAATGAAGGATGGATTATATGAGTGGCTAGTTATGCTATTTAGACTGATGAATGCACCTAGTACATTCATGAGATTGATGAACCAAGTACTTAAGACCTATCTTTGTAAGTTTGTCATAGTATATCTTGATGATATTTTAATTTTCAATAAGACAAAGGAAGAACATTTAGGACATATTAGGGTTGTATTGCAAAGGTTGAAAGAGGAAAAGCTAATGGTAAAATTTTAAAATTGCACCTTCATGAAGAAGGAGTCAATTTATTTAGGATGTGTAGTTTTAGAAGAGGGGTTGAAAATGGACCCTTAGAATGTAAGGGTTAATTTTGATTGATCATCACTAAGAAAAATGTTTGAAGCCTGTAAAATAGTAAATCCATGAAAATGAGGACACCCTTATGATTTGTTTTCTTCATAACTGCAAGCCTACTTGTTATTCCACTCAACATTTCCATTATAGAAATAATTGCTTCTCTCTATGCCCTTCCTCTTCTGTCACATCCACGATGTGCCATTATATGCAAGTTCTCTAAAATTGTAGGTCTTCTCTCTTGTTCCTCTTACCCACCCCAAGTATCCTCATAACTTCATACATTTTGACACCCTCAATTCATGTAGAATTTTGTAGATTCTTTTTTACAAATCAGCTAGCTCTGATACCATGTAGAACTTTCACCTGTAGAACAAATCGATATATGCAAAGTCCTAAAGCATAATACTTTTTCTACTTCTACAAAACATTAAGCAGAAGCATAATCAAATTCATTGGCAACATCAAGTAGAAACATGCATAACTGATCAAGAGAAATAATCACACATAACACAAGATATATCCAGGGGAAAGCACCAGCATAAAACCCCAACCATGTATTATCAATCAAGTGAAAATCCTCTTCACAATACAAAATGAATTAGCTCAATAGCTATCCTGCTCTCTCTGTACTCTGATGATCTTCAATCAGAAGATGAAAATCATGGACTACTTAGGCCTCAATATATAGGCCACAAGTCCTCCAATCTCCTATAATAGATCTTTCTCCATGCAAGGAATACTTACTAGAAATATCCAAGCATCTGATAGTACATTGTCCCACATCTGATCTCAACTGGGTCTCTAACAAAACTAACATGCCACAGTTATCCATGAGTGAATCCTCAGTTATCTAAAATAATAGTTGTCACATGCATGCAAGCATTAACAAACTATATTTTATTATTTTAAAACCTTGTTAAAATAATCTAACTGGACTTGACTAGTTAGAACTAAGACAACTGATTCTCTCATTATAGAATCCATACTTTTTCCCTCAATCAGTGGAGGAAATTAAGGATAAATTCCTCAATCAGTGGGACAACTCATGTGCATGCTCACAAAGAATTCAAATTCAAATTTCCTTAACTAATTAACTCAACTGAATTAATTAATTAATATTTCCAACTGTTGTTAAGACCAAAATTAATTTTACTTCCTATAGATAGACTAGGGACTGCTATAAATAGGAAGGGACATGGAAACGCTATTTTTAGAACTTTTTGTTTTTAGCAGTTTCACCTCTCACCTAATGTGGCCAATGACCTCATTGGCCAAACTGCTATTTTTAGACATGCTATTTTTAGCAGTTCTATTTTTAGCACATTCTAAATTTAACATTTCTTGTTGCACATTTTTCAACAATCCCTCTCAACAAGAAAGGCTTCCTCTCGAACCTGATCCTGTAACTCTGGAATGTTCTACATGCAACACATCTACCTGGTCCACTAGCTCCAACAACACTTGGAACAAAAACACTCCCAACTGACCACTCTGTTGGGCTAAGAACATACTCTGATGCTGAAGCTCTACCTTCTGCTGACAAGTGCTCCCTCTCTGACATCTGCGCTACTGCAACATCTCCATGCATCTCGCACCATTGCACACCTCTCTGTGCTACCTAACACTGTGCAAAACACTTGTGCCTCTCGCATTGCTGCATCCTGCTGGCCATGCGCTATCCTGGCATTCCCTGCACTGTCGCTCTCTCTACCACTCCATCTGCATCTGTCTCTAGCTAATTAGTAATTTCTTTCTACTCCACATCGGGGCTCCTGTAGCAAGGTCTCATCTAAGAGGTTGGGTACCTCAAGTATCCTGCCCCTCCTCCTTGGGATGATCACTCTATATTGCCCCACCTCCTACCTAGAGGTATGTCTGCATGTGATCCCTCAGCCCACCTGGCTCAAAGTTTCCCCCTACTGGAGGTCTATGCATGAGTATATGTCTCTACCCAATCTCCACTCATCTTTCCCTGTTGTGGTTGCTCCACAACCTCCTAAAGATGCTGCACTAATCGTGGCTCCTCCACAATCGACTGAGACTTCTTCTGGCTCTGCATGTTGAGAGGTAATTTACTCTCCCTCTCAACCACCAGGTATCTAACCTTTGTCTTGCTCCTCAAGGCTTTGCATGCATCTTGTACCTCAAGTGCATACAGGTTCTTGGCTAGCACACCAATCTATTTCCACTTTCCCGCCATCATGAAATTTTCTAGAAAAGGAGCTGATTTTAAATTAGCAATATCTCCCTCATCTGAACTCCGATTCAACTGATTTTTTATTTTTTTTATTTTGGGTATTTTTCTGCAAGGAATCCAAATCTGCTATTTATTTATGAAAATTTTGTACAGAAATTTTCATATCTGCTTTGCAAACTCTCGACCCAAAACTCAAAACTTTGAAATCTCCTCTTAGTATATTGTTCTTACTTGATCACATGTGTTTCGATACCATGTAGAATTTTGTAGAGCTTTTTTTACAAATCAGCTAGCTCTGATACCATGTAGAAATTTCACCTGTAGAACAAACCGATATATGCAATGTCCTAAAGCATAATAGTTGTTCTAATTCGACAAAACATTAAGCGGAAGCATAATCGAATTCATGAGCAACATCAAGTAGAAACATGCATAACTGATCAAGAGAAATAATCGCACATAACACAATATATATCCAGGGGAAAGCACCAACATAAAACCCCAACCATGTATTATCAATCAAGTGGAAATCCTCTTCACAATACAAAAAGAATCAACTCAATAACTATCCTGCTCTCTCTGTACTCTGATGATCTTCAATCAGAAGATGAAAATCATGGACTACCTAGGCCTCAATATATAGGCCACAAGTCCTCCAATCTCCTATAATAGATCCTTCTCCATTCAAGGAATACTTACTAGAAATATCCAAGCATCTGATAGTACACTGTCCCACATCTGATCTCAACTGGGTCTCTGACAGAACTGACATGCAACAGTTATCCATGAGTGAATCCTCATTTATCTAAAATAATAGTTGTCACATGCATGCAAGCATTAACAAACTATATTTTATTATTTTAACAACTTGTTAAAATAATCTATCTGGACTTGACTAGTTAGAACTAAGTCAACTGATTCTCTCATTATAGAACTCATACTTATTCCCTCAATCAGTGGAGGAAATTAAGGATAAATTCCTCAATTAGTGGGACAACTCATGTGCATGCGGACAAAGACTTCAAATTCGAATTTCCTTAACTAATTAACTCAATTGAATTAATTAATTAATATTTCCAACTGCTGTTAGGACCAAAATTAATTTTACTTCCTATAGATAGACTAGGGACTGTTATAAATAGGAAGGGACCTAGAAATGCTATTTTTAGAACTTTCTATTTTTACAAGTTTCACCTCTCACCCAATGTGGCCAATGACCTCACTGGCCAAACTACTATGTTTAAACATGCTATTTTTAGCAGTTATATTTTTAACACATTCTAAATTTAACATTTCTTGTTGCACATTTTTCAACAATTCATAAACTAACTCTAATACCAATTGGAGCAGTCGCACTCGGGGGTAAACCAAAACACGTAGTAGGGTTCAAACAAAGGCAAACACAATATAGATAGCAACAGACTAAGGTGCTTTACTAAACAAAATTCAATGAATAATTTACAATCACAATCTCTTCCAAGATTACAATATTACAACGGTCTTAGTTCATAGCACTTTCTATTATATTTCTCTTCCCCTCAAATGTAAATTGCTTCAACATTCTCCTCTTGATTTTCCTCTAATGGAAACCAATTCAACCTTTTCTTTCTTGGTTCACCTCTAATGTCTACCACTTCAGCCATTTGTTTTTATCAATTACCTTATTCATCACCTCCTAACTACTCTTTCTCTACACCAATTGTTCCAACTATTCATTTCTGCATTCTTACGTTGGAAGTTCAACAATTGTTCTAATCATGATATGTCAAATCATATTATAGTGGTCTCTTGTCACATGTTTACCCCGACTAGCTAATTTCTTGGGTAGATGTGGGAGGAAAGTGTTACAGACATGGCCAACCTACCCCTTGCATTTACACATGCAAACAACTATTACCTCCTTTCATAATAACATGGAAAACTGCTCCCTTTCTAAGCTCCCTTGGTTGGGAGACCTTGGTTATGTGTTTAGTTAGTGCACCTGCGACATCCCTCAGTTATAGGTGGGACGATTCTCCCATTAAACAAGGCATGTGGGGCTCGAACTTGACTACCACGATTCAATTTTATGTGGCAAGTTATGTGTTACCACTATGGTGTGGAGGACAACATATTTCCATTGGAAAAGCTTGGCATGCATGGTAATTCCTAGAGGTTTATTCTTAGGGGACGTCAATATCCAACACATGTTCTATATGATGAGCAATAGCAAGGGGAGAAGGCCAAAGACAATAGTTGAGCAGCTCTCTAGGATGACTGTGGAAATTATTATGATAACTCATGTAAGGGAAGGTGGTGACAACCGTCAACTTATACTCATGAAAACACAAGTTCAAGCTTGATAGGACAACCAATACTAGGTAATTCATGCTATTTTTTAATCCTTATGCTTTGTCAACTTTTCTAATAGTTTACTTTCTATTTGGAAGTTACTAATATGTAGTTCTTAAAGCAAAGTGGGGGTGAGCATTGGTTTTGGTATTCATGTCTCTTTTTGCTTGTTGGACCCTACTTGGAGTCCTTTATTTGCCTTCCCTCACTCGCTCCATCTCACAATAAGTTGATACAAACTCCCCAGGAAATTTGAGTTTTCTTGGGCTTTATTTCTATTTAGTTCTCTATTTTACAACCCCTCGAGTTTCTAGAAATTCTAGGTGATATTTTTATATTGGTTCTTGCTAACTCGGCGTAGCATGCCCCTAAAGAGGATGCACTACCATTGGGATTCTAGTGGAAGAGGTCCATAGGGCCAACCATGATCCCAAGCCCAAGCTCAAAATGCAATATTCATTTTTCACTCTTCCACTCCTCTATAAATCAAAGAGGAAATTTATGACCTAGAAGCCTTGACCATTAATGACTGCCAATCCTACTCATAACCTAAAATTCAAGCTGAAGTAGCCAATTTTGTTCCTAAACCTATACACACTAGGAGAAGATAAAGCCAATATTTGGACTCCATCACCTTCCACTGGCAAATAAAGGCACTCTTAGGTAGGGTCATGAAGGAAAAACATAAAGAGCACAATGATAAAATATGTTTCATGAATGAAATCCAACATGTTCAATGTCATCAATGCTCCTATCTTGGAATTTTGGATGTTCAACTTGCTCACATAGAAGACAATCTCCAATGTGGTCTGAAACCTTCAACATTAGTAGGAACTTGTTCTAAGGATCTAGCCCAAGTTACTTCATGTGATTCTTGATGTTATATTTAGTCACTCGGTGCATGTCTTTCACTTTTAGTAGCTTAGTTGATTTTAGTTGGCATAAACTTAGCAATGCTAGTTGTTAACATTTTGATAAATCTAGAATATTGTTCAACACCAATAGTATCAATTTCCCTTGAGGAAGATTGTGAGTAGAGGTAGCCATAGCATAAACAACATTATTAGTTTTGAATCAAAAAAAAAAAAATACAAATGAAAGAATAAAAGAACTATAAATTAAGATAAGTATGATTGTTTTTTCTCTTAACATAGAGTTGACACATATTAAAAAGAATATTTTATTTTTTACGATAAATAAAATATTTAGAGATATATACTACAAAAACACAATTTTATATAAAAAAATCTTTAAATAAAAATAGAAAATGTCTTATAAATTTACTTCTAAATGTGAGAAGGGCATGTAATTCCTTTACTTTTAAAAATATTTTAATATAAACCTTAAATAAAATATTTAAATATTCATATTAACTAATATAAAGAAAATGAAAGAAATATTTTATTTTTGACTATAAATAAAATATTTTAATATCAAGTTTAAACAAATAATTTATATCATAGAAAATAATTAAAAGAGGAAAATATCAATTACTACTAATAAGAAGGAGATTGAAATTCATTCAATTCTTAATATGAAGTCGGTAAGAGTAGGATTTAAAAAAATATAAATAATACAAATATTTGAAGGTGGGATAATAGAAAAAAAGACAATATGGCACATAAAATATTTCATTTCCTTGAGGCTTGAATAATAATAATGAGTTAACCTACATTCACTCAGTGATGATTGTCCCATGTTTTTTTGAAAACTAAGTTATGATATGTTTTCCAATAGTTTAAAATAAAAAAGATAAAATATTTTATTATGCATCTTTAATGTAAAATATTTCATATATCATATAAAACAATTGAAAATAAGATATTTCAATGTTAATGTTGAATAAAATATTTTAATGTCAACTATATGTATATTATATAAAACAATTAAAAACAAGAAATTTCTCAAAATTAAAACAATCAGTTTGATCTAATTATTCTAATATTTGGCAAAAATATAGTTTTTGATCAACTGTTTGTGAAAGATTTTTTGGAGCTATAAGTTTAATATGAGTAGTTTATCTACATAACTAAAATGTAGAAGGAGAATTTTAGAGTATTGAATCCATTTATGCATTTAAAAATGCAATTTAAATAATAAAAAATTACAATATTATGAATAATTATATTATTAAAACATTTTATTAGCATGTTGCTCAAAATGAAGAGGATGTGAAATCTCTTCCATGCTTAGTGTGTAGTTGATATATATATATATATATATATATATATATATATATATATATATATATATATATATATATGCTATTGAAAATGATGGAGATGTGTAACTCCTTCCATACTTAACATGCAAGTGATATATGGTTAATATATGGTGTATATACATAAAGAACCACTATAGATCCAAATTAATTTTGGAAATATTTATGATCCATTGAGATAAAATCTCTTTTGCATTCTAAAAGACTTTTTTACCTCAACAAATTTGTTTCCTCTTGAAGCTTCATTAATCCAAAGTTAAGATGAATCTACTCTTGCGTGTAGAAGAGATATATATTTCCTTTCATGATCAAGAAAGAATGGATATATTTTGTATATATATAACGAACAAATATACATCTTAACCTCATATTTATATCTATTTTAACGTATTTCTTAAACATTGAGAGGGATAAATATCTCTTTCTTCAACTTTTATATTTCAAAAAACATATTCTAACCTCTCTAAATATTTATAAATCTAAAACTATAATGAATTTACACTAATATAACGCATTTTCATTAAATACGTTAAACATTGAGAAGGATAAATATCTCTTTCTTCAACTTTTATATTTCAAAAAACATATTCTAACCTCTCTAAATATTTATAAATCTAAAACTATAATGAATTTACACTAATATAACGCATTTTCATTTATAATAATATCAAATATATTAAGATATGAAACTTTTATATACTATATTTTGCTTGTTTCTTTTTATACCAATTATATTTTAAAATTAAAAGTATTTTTTATATAATATATTTCACTTGGTACGGTGACATAGGGAGGGGATCCAGCTTTTAGATAGTATATTTAACATGGAGAGGGTCAAGCTTTTAGATAGTATATTTTTAACTGTGCATTTACTTTTATACAATGCGTTTTAATATATAATTATTATTTGTATTAATGGTGATTCATTTTTGCCATGGTAATAAATATTTTTTTTTTTATATTTTTTTTTGGGAAAAAATTGAAAGATCTTAAAAAATCAGTTTTATATAAAAAATTTAAAAGTATAGAAATATCAGACGCATTAAATTTAAGAATGGAAAGGCTTTTGACTATAAAATATTGCCCCTTGGAAAAACGTTTAATAAACATCCTTGCATTTTGTTATAAATAAAAGTAGTGATTATTATATTTCTTGAACGCTTTTAAAATTTGGTTGCTGGATACTTTTGTAATAGTAATAGTGATTATTATATTGCATGGACGCTTTTAAATTTGAAGTGAAGTGAAGGTGTTTACAAAATTTTACCATTCATTGTTTTTAAGTTTATCTTAAAATGGGAAGGGAAGGTAACATAATTTACTTTAGAATAGCATTACACAGTTTTCCAAATTTGATCACAGTATATGATGACACACAAATGCGATGGAATTAGTTATTCTATGGGGTTACCTATATGTATTAAGTTAAATAGGTGATTTTATTTCCGTAATTCTCATAATATTTAAAAAAAAATAAGATATATAATTATATATCTTGGTCATATTCAAAAGTGAAAATATAATTTTTTTTAGTTTTGTAATTATTTTATTTTTTTTATAAGTTTGATATAAAATTATGTTATTTAATATGGAAATGAAAATATTTTATTAAGGTCAAAATATTTTACCACATTTTCAACAATCAACTGAGTCAACATAGTGTGGGTGGAAACATCAATTATTTAGACTTCTTTTAATTAAGATTAACTATATTTATTTTTGTCTTTAATCATATTTTATTTCTATTATAAAAAGAACACTTGTCAATAGGAAGTTGAGTATAGACATAATTACTCATTACCCTCCTACTCACCCCAATAAAATACCTAATCATAGTGATGCTTTCAATAAGGGAATGGTTTGCCTCAATCAGGAAAATAGAATAAGGATTATTTCTTTTAATCTTAAAAATACGAGTTATAAATTGTTTTTCATCTCTCTTATTACAATTCTAAATCAAAAATCCAATATTTATGTTGATGATAATAATCATTAATATCTTATGTTATTTATAATTTATATTATTCTATTTATAAAAACTATATTTTAAATGTATATTGTAAATTATATATATATATATATATATATATATATATATATATATATATTATTCTTAATATTTTTATTTACCTTTTATTATATATGATTTATTTTATATTTAAAATAAATTATCATCACTTTTAACATATATAGAGTCATTAGGAACATGTCTTTCCTTCTACATTGTCATCTAATTAATATATTCTTGTTGATATCATTGTATTTTTCTCTCTCTTTTTTATATTTGTTTATTTATTTTTATTAAAATAAATAAGAATATATCTTGAAGTGTTTATGGTATTTAGTAACACCCCGTTAGGTGAATACGTTTTATTATACTGAACAATTATTTCAATTTTATGTATGTAGTTAGCAACCTTAATTGTGTTGATCATGGGGAGTGCTGCAATAATAATAATAATCTATATTTTGGGCCGACATTTAAAAGTTAGTTATGTGTTGATATGCTCTCTCCCTTCTCCTAGAGTGGGAGGAGAAATTTGTCCCCCTCAGTGGAAAAACGGAGAGAATAAAGGAAAACGAGCAGAGCATAACCAAGATGGTTCGAGATAGGGGCAATGTTGCCTAGTTTTGGGTTCTAGAGATGAACAGAGAGTCAGTGAAAACCTATAAAAACTGATCTTGAGATCCAGGAATAAGTTATCTTCAGAAGAAAAGAAGGACTGTGGCCAAGGGAAGGCTCCGGGGAAACAGGACGTAATAGTTTGTTTCACAGTTGGGAGGCGAATATTTCTGAGGAAAGGAACACACTGAACCTTAAAAGATAAGTAAATATTTACAGTTTTTTTTTATATAATTTTTATGAGGCTATTTACTAGTAAAGCATAGAACCAGTTTCTGGTTAAATAATTGTGTCAACGAAAAACATGTATAAACCTGTACATACATTTGTCGGAATTAGGAAGTTTGTATCCTACATATTTTCATTAGACCAACGCAGTGAAAATAGATAGATAGATAGGAATGGAATATCATGTCATTGTTTTAGAAGAAAAGAATTCATTTTCCATCATGTTCCAAGTAGGAGGTAAAATTTTAGAATATAAATGGAAGGAACAAGCATCACAAAGGGGAAAGGAAATTCTATAACATCAATGTAAACAACATAAAACGTGGATAAAGAACGCAACTATCTATCTAGATTAGACCTCTTAATACCATACATAATCTCTTTATAAGAAGGGGAACAAGATCTGTTCCCAGTGGGGGAACAAAGAGAAAAGAAAATGCGCTCGAGAACAAGTCCATAATTTCTCCTGCAAAGAGACCTTAGGAGTATATAATTCAAGTGCAGCCTAATTCTTGAAAACTTTGCTTAAGTCATTTAACATAGTAATTAAGGACTTTCGGAGCTGGAATGCATATACGAAATCAATCAACCCAGATTATGTATCTCTTTAAAACAAAAGTTACACAGATAATGGAAAAATAAATATCCTTAACATTTGTGAATCTCAAATCTGAAATTTCTATTCTTAAATCTCAGATTGTGAGATTGGAAAAAGACAAATCCATTGATGAAGCAGATCCTATAGAAAAATATGATACAGAAGAATTTTACAAGCCAATTGTACAGATTTATGAAGGAAGAAAAGATATTGCTTTAGGTTTTCAGGAAATGAGGATACTTGCCATTGAATACGAGCGACATCATGTACAAATAAATATTTGCATACAGGGACAGATGTTCAAATTGACTGCTCTTATTGATTTTGGAGGAGACGTAAATATTCTAAATACAAAAGTGATCCCTGCTCAATATTGGATGACAGCAGAAAGAAAAATTATTGGATTGGGAAGTAAAATACTGAAGTATGAAATTTCCAATGCATCTATCTGCTTTGATAATCACTGCATAAAATTAAAATTTGCAATTGCTGACATCCCTGTTAATTGTATTTTAGGCAACATATTTTTGGCAGTTGTTGAGCCACATGGTTCATTTAAAACAAAAAAGAATAAGGATGGATATTTTATTACTTTTCCTACCTCCTCTAATGGCCCAAGAAAAATTAAATTACCATATGTCTCAGCTCCACAAGTCTCGACAATGGTTCAGACTATGGAAGAGCTCAAGAAAGCTGCATGGAAAAACTTAGGGGCGAATGTTCGCCCTTAGGCGAAATTAAGGGGTTTTAAGCGACAATGGTTCAGACTATGGAAGAGCTCAAGAAAGCTGCACGGAAAATTTTAGGGGCGAATGTTCGCCCTTAGGCGAAATTAAGGGGTTTTAAATTTTTAGTGGGCGAATATTTTCTATCATAGTACATTTTTACAAATCGCCTCAAATAGCCCACCTTATTTTAAGGGAGAGGGTAAAAAAGGTAAATTTGGCCCTTGAAATTAGGAGTTACAACCTTCCATTCGCCTTAATTTTCAAAAATAGGTTTTATTTAAGTGAATCCTATGGGCAAAATACCATATTTATAAAAGAGGTATGGTAAAGTAATAAAAATATAATATATGAGAGGTATGGTAAATAAATAAAACATTTTTTATATTTACTCCATAAGTTACCTTATATACATGCAAGGGTGTAAACAAATAAAAAAATAAATAAAGTGGAGGTATCGTAAATAAATAAAACCTCTTTTTATACTTACTCAAAAGGTATGGTAAATAAAAATATATAAATAAATTAGACGTCTAGTAAATAAATAAAACCTTTTTTTATATTTAGTCCATAACCCTCTTTCTATTTATGAAGACTCAAAAAAGAAGTTTTATTTAAGTGAATCCTATGGGTCAAATACCATATTTGTAAAAGAGGTATGGTAAAGACGTCTAATAAATAAATAAAACCTTTTTTTATATTTAGTACATAACCCTCTTTCTATTTATGAAGACTCAAAAAAGAGGTTTTATTTAAGTGAATCCTATGGGTCAAATACCATATTTGTAAAAGAGGTATGGTAAATTAATAAAAATATAAATAAACGAGAGGTATGATAAATTAATAAAAATATAAATAAACGAGAGGTATGATAAATTAATAAAAATATAAATAAACAAGAGGCATGGTAAACAAATAAAACATTTTTTTTTATATTTACTCCATAAGTCACCTTATATTTACGAACACTCAAAAAATGTGTTATATTTAGGTGAAACCTATGGGCAAAATACTATGGCCCAAATACCATGGGCTAGATTATTATTAATACCATGCAAAAAAAACATTATTAACCCTAATGTATGGTAAACAAATAAAACATTTTTTTATATTTACTCCATAAGTCACCTTATATTTACGAACACTCAAAAAATGTGTTATATTTAGGTGAAACCTATGGTCAAAATACTATGGCCCAAATACCATGGGCTAGATTATTATTAATACCATGCAAAAAAAACATTAATAACCCTAATATTAGTGTTAATAAAAATAAAAATGGCACATGGTATTGACCCATGGTATTCACGTGGAATGTAGCCTATTTAAATGGGGGAATTAAACCAGTGTAGATCCATCTTTACTCTGGATCTACTAAGCCCCGAGAGGTATCAAATATCGTGATATGTAAAATAGCATAGAGTGAAAAATTATTTGATCCTCTCGGGGCTTGGTGGATCAAGAGTAAAAATGGATGTTGTAATTTAATGTATGTTAAACAATTTAACTTGGTTAAAATAAAAAATAAAATAAAAATCAATTATTAATTTTATTAATTTTTATAAATTACTAATAGTAATTTTTAGGCTCCAGGTTTATGATAACCCATGGTAATACCAAGGTATTCATGTGAGCATAGACTATTTAAAGGGGAAATTCTATCATCTTAGATCCATCTTAATTCCGGTCCGACGAAGTGCTCAGAGAGAAATAGATTTCATCCCCTTAAGAGTGGTAGATGTGGTGTTAAGATGGATATAGGTTGGTTTTTATGATAATGAAGATATTAAATAGACTTAGGAAATTATATTGTAAAAACATCTTAAGGTGAATGGTTAAAGCTACATTTAGTCACTTCACAAAATTTAGTAAAAAATACCAATATCTCCATTAATATTGGTTTTCAAATTTTTCTGATTTAGCAAAAAAAATTCAAAACAATGAAACCTTATCACTCTTTCTGCATCACCCTCACAGAAGATTTCTCACCATTTTTAAAACATTGTCAATATGATGTCTTCATGAAAAATTTTAGGTACGATGTTGGATTAGTTGTTTGAAAAATAAGTTGGTTTGTACAACTTTTCATCTTCTGTGCTATTCTTAGTTTGTCCTAATAATCTGTAGGGGTTGGAGCCACTGCACCATATTTTCCTAAAAGGTGGAGATTGTTCACCAAAAAGGAAATTAATGTACATGATTCAAAACAATGAAACCTTATCACTCTTTCTGCATCACCCTCACAGAAGATTTCTCACCATTTTTAAAACATTGTCAATATGATATCTTCATGAAAAAATTTAGGTATTGATGTTGGATTAGTTGTTTGAAAAATAAGTTGGTTTGTCCAACTTTTCATCTTCTATGCTATTCTTAGTTTGTCCTAATGATCTGTAGGGGTTGGAGCCACTGCACCATATTTTCTTAAAAGGTGGAGATTGCTCACCAAAAAGGAAATTAATGTACATGTTACAATGCTGTTAAAAAATGCGAGACCTATGAGGGTAGTGAATTATGCTAATAAGCAATTTAGATTGGGAGAGACGTAATTAAATTTTATTATTTAATTGAAGATTTCCAATTAAAATAATAATAGATCTACATTTATATATTCATATATTGATTAGAAGGATTCTCACAATGGTCACTTCTTTCAATTAGATCCCCTTCAAGCCTTTGGGATACCTAATAATTTCTTATATAATATAGTTGGGGCTTGCTACTTGTTGGCGTGTTGGGGTAAACAAACTAACTTGATGTGTTTTTTTTTTTCTTTTTTATCTCGCAGTTGGCATCTATGGAATAAGAAAGAAATTTGATAACTTGAAAAAAGTGGTAGCTTGACAAAAGTTGTTGAGAAAAGATTAATCTCTCCTACCTTGACAAAACTCGTTGTCAATATGAACACCTACAAGAATTTTGTTGTGGAATATTATCAAAACTAATAGAAGGATATGAAAGAGTGTATTGTAGGAACCTTGACAAACACGTCCACTGAAACTTAGAACATCGTTTGTAGGAAGAGAAAATTATGTTTCTTTTTCCAAACATGTATGTTAGTATATTACAGTTTAATGAATATGTTTTCTTATTATCATATATGGTTTCATACTTTAACAAAACATTCTCCAAGACTTCAGAATGTTTTATTATTCAGTAAAATATTTTCCAAGATCTTACAAGATTCTCCATAAAAGTGTACCTACAAACCACTTACGCTGATGTCGTATCGCAAATTGCAGGTTGTGTCAGGTGCAATGAACAACCCATACCCAATCTTAATGTTTTCCATGACCAAGTGTCGCGTGGTTTATCCAGACTTAAACAGGAACGCAACAAAATACAAAGATAACCATATACACAAAGATGCAGCGGAAATAATACTTCATTTCATTACTGTAAAATACTAAAATATGCTTACAACTGGAAATAGAAATAAACTAGCTAGGGTAATGGTAGCTTATCTCTGAGAAGAGATGTGGCGGCTACATGCCTCTGAACTGTTTTGAACTATGTTACAATGAGGCTCGAAAGCCTATTTATTGTTGAGAAACAATCGAAAACCCTTCACATTCCAAAACCTAACCCTAGAAGATGAAACACCAAATTGTGGGCCCCGTTTTTGGGTAAGTTGGTATATCAACTTCCCGGGGTCACGAATTGGTCGTATTATCTCCGTTTGACGCACATGATAACCCGTTGGAAAGATCTCTCTGAGGACTATAACGGAAAAGATGATTTTTTAACAAAAAAATCGCAGGTGGTAGATTTCCCAAAAAAACGTCATTTAGGGCCTCAAAACGGCTCTGGAAGTTTAGAACCCGAAAAACTGCTAAAAATAGTAAACTATGCTATAATTAAGGAAACTAAAAAACTGAAAGAGATAGTTGTGGGGGTCCAAATGGGATAGGTGGGTGGCCACCAACATCCACCTGGATCATTCCCCCCGCCTTAGGAAGCAATGGTCCCCATTGCATTGAGTTCCTCCCTAAGATGAGGAAGCTTCTGCTGAGCTGGGTCTCTAGTGAGTTGTTCTGCAATCTCTGATGTGCCCAGAAATGGTGGGAAGCATGGTTGGCGACGGTCCACATTGAAAACTCGGTGCAAGCGAAGGAATGGAGGAATGTTGTGCTTCCAAGAATTGTTTCCCGTAGCCTTGGTATTGGTGTAAGGACCATGTTTGAGTGGTCTGAGTTTCTGATGGGTCCTGGTAAGGCATTCTCTCTGTAGATGCAACCAAACTTTGTCGCCCACCTGAAACTTGTGTGGTACCCTTGTGGGTGAGGAGAAGTTATTCCTGTGTTCTGTCATGACCGTATCCCTTTGCTGCTGCTGCTGCATGGACGAACCCTTTGGGGGGGTCATGGATGTATCAACGATCTTCCCTTTACTTTGGGAGCGAACCAAACAGAAAATGAATTTCTTAGTCTGGGAGATGAGCTTGCTGCCCTTCTTGGCAGTGATCAAAGAGGTGGCAGTAGGTGGGGCTACCTCCGGTATCCTGTATAATGAATTATCCAAAGAAATAATGACAGCTCGAGGCCTTGACTCATACACAGCATGTCGCTTCCACAAGTATGGCTGGCCTAACAGTACATCGCAAACATCCAGAGGTGTAACATCACAGAATACCTCGTCTATGAAGGGCTTGATGCTATAGGGAAGGCGACACTGCTGGTGAACTTTGAGATCTCGTCCTTCGTGAAGCCACCCGATACTGTACGGTTGCGGGTGTGGTGTAGTCGGTAGGCCCAACCGTTTCATGACCTCTGCTGAAACGAGGTTCTTTTGGCTGCCACTGTCGACAATGAATTGTAGCGGCGAACCCTTCACCCACATCTGTGAGTGGAAAAGACGTTCCCCCTCCTCTGGCTCTTCGAGCTCATTCTTCTGGATCTTTGCAGTGGCAACAGTGGTGCTGGGATCTGCATCAATGATCTGCTTCCCTTTGCCATTCCCCTTGTCGGGTTCTAGCTCAAGGTCGGAACATGTATCTGATTCGGAAGCCTTCAACTCGGCCACCAGCAACTCCTTGGTCCGACACTCACTTGTGTTATGAGTGGGACTCTTGTGGAACTCACACCACTTTCCTGTGTCCTTCTTCAGCTTTGTGGTGTTGTTCCTTTCTTGTGGCTTCGACGGGTTGTCTTGGGTCACCCCGCCTTGGCTTTGTCCTTTGGGCTTCGGATTTGCAGATCCAAAGTCTCGCTTCTTCTGTTTGAACTTCTACTCGATTTTGACAGCATATCGGTATGCTGCGCCGAGTGAGGAGATGTCCAAGAACTCCATCTCTTCCTGGATGTATCTATGTAGGAAGCCGCGGTATTTGAGCACCAGATGCAGCTCAGAATCTTTGATACCCAACTGTGTGCGAAGGGTGTGAAAGATGTTTGTGAACTCAGGCACATCTTGGTCCCGTCCCTGCCGCAGCGTGCTCCATCTGATGTATTTGTCCTCGTAGCTTTTGACAGGGTAGTACTGCTCCTTGATGGCATTCCGAAAGTCATTCCAAGTGGGTGCGGCTGAAAATAGTGAGCCTGTACTTTCATCCTTCTGCTCGCATTAGGTTTCCCACCAGTCCTTGACGTGGGGGGTTGCTTTGAGAAGAGCGAAAACAATCTTTTCCCGACTTGAAAATTCATGAACATAAAAATACCCATCTAGCAGATTTAACCATTTAAGATGGGGATTTCAAAGTTAAGTTGTACCTTAAACAATGTGGTGTTTCTAGAGTAGCTGTTGGAAGTCAATGCATCGCCTCTGGGTAGCCGTTGAAGGATTTGCGCAAAGCTATCCATCATTGTGTTCCTTTGCCGCTCGAGTGCTTCTTCGAGCAAGATTTTGATAGGATCTCCTGCCCCCTCATCTTTCTTCTCATTCGCCATGGGAGGTCGTTAGGATTTGCGAGGCTGGTCTTGCAAAGGTCAACCAGTTCAAGCCCTAACTCCTTATATCCTGACCTCGTTGGGGACATGCAAAGAAAAACAGAGAAAAAGCAGACCGCTCTGATACCACTTATCTGGACTTAAACATGAACGCAACAAAATACAGAGATAACCATATACACAAAGATGCAGCGGAAATAATACTTCATTTCATTACCGTAAAATACTGAAATATGCTTACAACCAGAAATAGAAATAAACCAGTTAGGGCGATGGTAGCTTATCTCTGAGAAGAGATGTGGCGGCTACACTGTTCTGAACTGTGTTAGAATGAGGCTCGAAGGCCTATTTATTTTTGAGAAACAATGGAAAACCCTTCACATTCTAAAACCTAACCCTAGAAGATGAAACGCAAAATTGTGGGCCCTGTTTTTGGGTAAGTTGGTACATCAACTTCTCGGGGTCGCAAATTTGTCGTATTATCTCCGTTTGATGCGCATGATAGCCCGTTGGAAATATCTCTCCGAGGAATATAACGGAAAAGATGATTTTTTTACGAAAAAATCGCTGGCGGTAGATTTCCCAAAAAATGTTGTTTAGGGCCTCAAAATGGCTCTGGAAGTTTAGGACCCGAAAAACTACTAAAAATAGTAAACTGTGCTATAATTAAGGAAACTAAAAAACTGAAAGAGATAATTGTGGGGGTCCAAATGGGATAGGTGGGTGGCCACCAACATCCACCTAGATCATTCCTCCCCCCTTCGGAAGCAATGGTCCCCATTGCGTTGAGTTCCTCCCTAAGATGAGGAGGCTTTTGCTGAGCTGGGTCTCTAGTGAGCTGTTCTACAATCTCTGATGTGCCTAGAAATGGTGGGAAGCATGGTCAGCGACGGTCCACATTGAAAACTCAGTGCAAGCGAAGGAATGGAGGAATGTTGTGCTTCCAAGCATTATTGCCCGTAGCCTTGGTATTGGTGTAAGGACCATGTCTGAGTGGTTTGAGTTTCTGATGGGTCCTGGTAAGGCGTTCTCTCTGCAGATGCAACCAAACTTTGTCGCCCACCTGAAACTTGTGTGGTACCCCTGTGGGTGAGGAGATTTGTTCCTGTGTTCTGTCATGACCATATCCCTTTATTGCTGCTGCTGCGTGGAGGAACCCTTTGCGGGGGTCATGGATGTATCAACGATCTTCCCTTTACTTTGGGAGCGAACCAAATAGAAAATGAATTTCCTAGTCTGGGAGATGAGCTTGCTACCTTTCTTGGCAGTGATCAAAGAGGTGGTGGTAGGTGGGGCTACCTCCAGTATCCTGTATAATGAATTATCCAAAGAATAATGACAGCGCGAGGCCTTGACTCATACACAGCATGTCGTTTCCACAAGTATGGCTGTCCTAATAATACATCGCAAACATCCAGAGGTGTAACATCACACAATACCTCGTCTGTGAATGGTTTGATGCTGTAGGGAAGGCGGCACTACTGGTGAACTTTGAGATCTCATCCTTCATGAAGCCACCCGATACTATATGGCTGCGGGTGTGGTGTAGTCGGTAGGCCCAACTGTTTCACGATCTCTGCTGAAACGAGGTTCTTTTAGCTCCCACTGTCAACAATGAATTGTAGTGGTGAACCCTTCACCCACATTTGTGAGTGGAAAAGGCGCTCCCTCTCCTCTGGGTCTTCAGGTTCATTCTTCTGGATCTTTGCAGTGGCAATAGTGGTGCTAGGATCCGCATCAATGATCTGCTTCCCTTTGCCATTACCCTTGTCGGGTTCTGGCTCAGGGTCGGAACAAGTATCTGATTCGGAAGCCTTCAAATCGGCCACCAGCAACTGCTTGGTCTGAAACTCACTTGTGTTATGAGTGGGACTCTTGTGGAACTCACACCACTTTCCTGTGTCCTTCTTCGGCTTCGTGGTGTTGTTCTTTTCTTGCGGCTTCGATGGGTTGTCTTGGGTCACCTCGCCTTGGCTTTGTCCTTTGGGCTTCGGATTTGTAGATCCAAAGTCTCGCTTCTTCTGTTTGAACTTTTGCTCGATTTTGACAACGTATCAATACGCCATGCCGAGTGAGGAGATGTTCAAGAACTCCATCTTTTCCTAGATGTATCTGTGTAGGCAGTCGCGGTATTTGAGTACCAGATGCAGCTCATAATCTTTGATACCCAATTGTGTGCGAAGGGTATGAAAAATGTTTGTGAACTCTGGCACATCTTGGTCTCGTCCCTGCCGTAGTGTGGTCCATTTGATGTATTTGTCCTCGTTGCTTTTGACAGGGTAGTACTGCTCCTTGGTGGCATCAAGGAAGTCATTCCAAGTGGGTGTGGCTGAAAATAGTGAACCTGTACTTTCATTCTTCTGCTCGCAGTAGGTTTCCCACCAGTCCTTGACGTGGGGGGTTGCTTTGAGAAGAGAAAAAACATTCTTTTCCCGACTTGAAAATTCATGAACATAAAAATACCCATCTAGCATATTTAACCATTTATCTATGGCATCTGCATCTATTTGACCCTCGAAGATGGGGATTTCAAAGTTAACTTGTACCTTAAACGGCGTGGTGTTTCTAGAGTAGTTGTTGGAAGTCGATGCGTCGCCTCTGGGTAGCCGCTGAACGATATGCGCAAAGCTATCCATCATCGCATTCCTTTGCCGCTCGAGCGCTTCTTCGAGCAAGATTTTGATAGGATCTCCTGCCCCCTCATCTTTCTTCTCATCTGCCATGGGAGGTCGTCGGGAT